>CAWUER010000816.1:0-34843 GCA_963921195.1 Pegoplata infirma | reverse complement strand
CTTGTATATACTTGTATACTTGTTGCGATGTAAACAATTATAGCATCGGACAACAATTGCTACTGACTCGCTTTTATAGGGGTGCCAGAACATGCAAGTCCACCATTATTTCTTACACAAAAATTTTATTTGAAAGGACCAACTTCCTATCTTCACTTACAAGGGAGGTCTTTCAGAGTTTACCCACCTATTCCCTTTTTCCTACACTGAAAGAATTTTGTTCATTACTGCTATGAAAACGTACATTGGTTCTATGAAAAAAATCATTAGAAGTCAGCCAATGATGCCCTTCATAGAATCTATGAAAAAAAATTCATAGAAACCAGAAATCTATGAAAAAGTTCATAGGCTATGAAAAAAATATTTTTAATTCTATTTTTATTTATTTTATTATTTCATTTTTATTTATTTTATTATTTCATGTTTATTTATTTTTCTTTATATTTTATTTATTTTAAATTTTCTATTTTTAATAATTTTTATGTTTTTAACTTATCCCCACCGAGATTCAAACACAAAATCAGTTGTTCGTGAAGCTTAGTCTCTAGCCACCGAGCTAAAGTATACAAACAAATTATAAAACTTAAAATACATTTTGTTTAATGTTCTGCTTTAACATATTGAGTTTGTATCAATGCTTTGCAACAATGCTCTGCCAAAAGCTGTGTGTGTGTTTGTAGAAAACAAAATTTTTGTGTATTTGCACAAAAAAAACGAACATTATAAAACTAACAAGGGAAGTCTCCCTGGTGTCACCCGCCGATCTTTATGGAATTGGTTCTATTTTGTAGAACAGGAAAAATAAAGGGACACATATTTTTTTTAGCGGCCCAAATTCATATTTAGGGATGAAAATGAGGGGAGAAGAAAGGGTAATTTTTCAGTTTTTGGCGTTTATCTCCTATATTTTGCAAGAAAACCTAGTCATGTTACATACCAAATGAAAGGTCTTTGGAAAACCTATCTTCTTGTGCAAAGAACGTGTCCAAACATGCACAACTTTTTTTTTCGTCATATTGAGTAAAATACAAAAATTTTTGGACATTTTTGTTGATAAGTTGAAAAATATTTTTTTTTGGCACGTTGTTAGCACCACGAGATAGGTTTTTTTAAATACCTTTAATCTCATACCAAATATGCCTATATTAAGTTTAAGTAAATAGGCGTAAATCGTAAAAAACTGAAAAAGGTCAACTTCCCCCCATACAAATTGACCCCCCTAAAAATAAGTTTGGGCCGCTAAAAAAAAAAATACGTGTCGAATTAATTTTCGTTCTGAACAACATATCCAAATTTCATGAATATTGGAGGGTGACACCAGGGAGACTTCCCCTGTAAGTGATAGTTGGCGAGATTTCCCCTCTTTAGGTGGCGCCGATAGCTAAGGCGTCGACAATAATTTTTACCGCCGGTATTGGAGATAGGGCGTAGGTATGTTTTAAAAAAATGTTGCTGGGTAAAAATAAATGGGGGTCTCACTAATGACCCCCCCCCCCCCCCCGGACGCACCATTGGACCGGTAAAAATATTGTGGGTCGGTCATACAATTTGTTGCTCTAAGGGCACTATTAGGGCAGTTAGAGCGGTTGGAGCAAATTTTAAAAAATGTCGTTTTGTGTGGGAGCCCCCTAAGAAATTGGAGATAGGGTATTAGTTTGTTCCAAAGAAATGTTAAGACGTAAAGAAAAAAATGTTTAGAGTCGGTCTTATAAATGACCCCTCTAAGACGAACCATTGGAGCAATAGAAATGATTTTACGCACAGAAAACAAATTTGCTAATTTCCAACTGAAATTCAGTTGCTGTAACAAAAATTCAGTTGATGCATTTATATTAAGGTTGTATTAACAGAATATCGGTAGTTACAACTGAATTTTTTTGATCCAACTGTATTTTAATTGAAATAACTACAAAATTCGTATTCCACAGCGAAATGTAGTAGCAGCAACCGAATTTTGAGTTGATACAACTGAAAAATTCAGTTGGAAATTTATTTTTCTCTGTGTAAGATTGGAAAATTACAATATTTTTTTTTTCAAAAAATTTTAAAAAATAGTAATAATTGTTATCCCACGATCCTCCTGGGCAAAAAAAGTTGTAGAATCGATAGAAGTTTTACACAAAAAATTTCAAAAAAATGGAAGAGTACAAACATTTTCAAAAATGAGATTTAAATTTTAAAACTTAAAAATCGCATACTAGAGCGCTTTAAAGAATTTTTTGAGATTTTTTTTTAAAAAGTACGTAAAAAAACAAAAATTTTGAAAAAAAAAAATTTTAAATTTGGATTATTATTGAAGAAGTTATGAGTAAAAGAAGTTTGAGTAAAGGAACAAACTACCAATTTTTAAAAATTCAATATCTTTTGAACGGGTTATCAAAAAAATCTGAAAATTTACCACGAAGGAGTTTTCGAAGGGTACTAAAAACTATAAACAAATTGGGAAAATCTAAAAAAAAAAAATTTTCAAAGTGTCCGATTTGACATGGAATGCCCCATATTTATTTATGATCAGTGATCGATTCCAAGACATTCTAGCTATGCCCGTCCGTCCGTCGGTCCGTCTGTAGTTAACACGATGCAGTCCAAAATAAAAAAGCTAGACTCCCAAAATTTGGCACGAATATGTCTTTTTTTCCTAGGCAGGTTAAGTTCGTAAATGAGCAAAATCGGACCAGGGGAAAAAAGTTCCCCCTTGAAGAACTTTACCAACCTCTGAAAAATACCATGTTTTTTACATAATTTTTTGTGTTTTTATTTAACAAATGCAACATTTTTATGCTACAAGAAGTTCAAAGTCCAGCATTTGGATCCAGAGATCCCTTTTGTGGGCTTGGATAAAAAAATTCTTTAAATAATAATAAACTTGTATTTCTTTAGTGCAAAAAGTACAAAAATGAATTTTTAAATATATATTTAGAGAGGAAATTTGCCCCTCCCAATTACCAATACCGACCCCCCCCCCCAAAAAAAAATAAAACGCCGCTGAATTTTATTTTTTTGCATGTTGGAGGGTATAAAAGGTTCGAACAGCAGAATTTAACACTCTTACTTGTTTTGATTAAAATTTTGTTTTAGCACATCAATTCATTGCGCTCACATGGTTCCCCGTAGAGGGGTACACTCCAACATGTTTCCTGAACAAACCTAACCCCTATCTTATATCCTTAAGAGGGCTCTCATTCAAAATGGCGTTTTTATAAAATTTGCTCCCACCGCTCTAACTGCCCCAGGGTTGCCCCTAGACGAGTCTTATGTATGACAGACTCCCAATATTTTCAATACCAACATTTTTAAGGAATATACCTACTAGAGTGCCAAGAAAAAAAAATACGATTGCCATAAATAATGGGAACATTTTATCTTTCAAATAAAGTCATAATGTTCCAAAAATATTGAGTATTGTACATTTTACTGCATTTTCAAAAAGATACTCGTTATTGGACCACCCTTTACATTTTGAACATGCAATAAAATTTTCCACAAAATGTAAGCGTATTTTTCCGCCCCTGGTGTTTGTACACAGAAAATAAAATCGTGAAATTTAAATCAACAAACATCAATTGTAAATCAACCAAACATGATATCAACCAAACATTTAGTAAAAACGGCCGCCTGTTAGATCATAATTCAAACATTCGATTTTGTTTTCAACAAACTTAGTCAAGTAATTTTATTTCAAAATTATTTTATCATGTCAACAAATAGTTTTTGAGTTTGTCGAATTTCTTTGTTGAAAAAAAATTAAGATTTTTTACGTTTGTCAGATTAACAAATTGTGTTTGTTGAAAAAAAAATAAGATTTTGTACGTTTGTCAATACAAATAATAATTTTAGAGAACTCTTACAAACTCGTTTATCAATTTTTTTACATTTTTTTTTTCAACAATCAATATTTACAAACGTTAGTTGATATCACAAATTTCCGTATAGGAGCACTTTCAGTGAAAAAGTTAATTGTATTCACAAATATAGGGGTCAATATAACAATTCGTTTTTTTCTGTGTAGGTAAGTGGCATCCTTTAAATCAAGTTAGAATTTAAAAAAAAAAAAATTTAAAAACAATATGAAATTAGAAACTTCTGGGCCCCAACGGAACCTAATGTCCTCTCTACTTAAAACTTTAACCACGTAGTTTTTACGTGAATTTTTACCATTTCTCACTCCGACCTAATACACATACAATGTACTGTTAAATTACAAAAAAAAAACCTTCTTGCATGAAATTGCCAAGTTTTAATTGCAAATTGTGTTGCAATGCAGACAAAATAATACTATTGTACTATATTTAGTATATGCAAACACATACACACATAAATATACCACCACACAGTACAATTTACATAGAATATCCATATGATAGTAAAAGTAGTCTATGTAATATTCAGAGTTATAGGTAGAAATCCCATTCAATATTACAAATAAAATGTAAAAAAAAAAATTCTAAAAGATATACAAAATTTCAAGAATTTTCTGATTGAACAACAACATTATGTTGCATTGGAAATCTATAAATATTTGCTTGAATGAGTATTTTATGAGGATTATACAAATAATAAATCAATATGAAATATGAAATATTTAAATTATTTAATAACAAATATTTTTGTTTATCTTTTTCTCATTTAGAAATAAGATTTAAAGAAACTATTATCCAAATAATATGGATATAGATATTTATTTGATAAGGAATTCTTGGAATATTTCAAATACAAATACAATTTCTTTGAGGTTAGTGTTTTTTTAAATACTACTTTTAAAATTGTTGTTAGAAATTAAATATTTATTTAATGAAAAATTGTTAACCACAGATTTATAATAGTTTTCTTAAAATTAATTGAAAATAATTTTTAATCCATAATTGTATTTATTTTGTGTGGATTAAAAGTCAATTTTTAAATATATATTCATTTTTGTTTCTACATACAATTTTTTTTGTAAACATTTATGGGACAAAGGAATTTTTTAAGCAAAATTTATGCATAAAGTTTTTAAATTTTACTTTAGATCACAAAATTTAATCAAAATATACATGGGACATTCCATTTCAAATTAGACACATTGAAATTGATAGACTCTTCAATTTTTTTATTTTTATTTAATGCGTGTTATACGGAAAGGAATGAAATTTACAAGGAAAGAAATGGAAAAAATAGAGGAACGAAACGGAAAAGAAAGGGAAACGAAATGGAATAGAATAGGAAACGAAATGGAATGGAACCGTAAACGATATGAAATGAAACTTTTTGACTCAAATTTTTTTTTTTTTACTTAAAATTTTTATTAATCCAATTTTTTCACTTAATATTTGATTTTCAAAAAGATTTTCATGCATTTTTCTTTTTGCGACTGAAATTTTTTTACTCAAATTTTTCCACAATTTATTAAAATTTAACTTGAATTTAGGAAATTTTCATAACTGTTTGGAAATAACTTTAATAGTTCATAGTTTTCTTTAAATGAAATTCCGTAATACATGGAAAAAATTCTTACCGCCAAAAAAATGTTTCCCTAAATATATGAACAAAATTTGTATTTGAGGCATTCCATCCGCTACAGAAAAACATGTGTCCCGTAAATTTCTGAATAGGTTGTTTGGATAGCCCTATAAGGAACTAAGAAAATTGCGTTTATGGTTTTTCAAATTTTCAAACACTGGGCTTAGGAGGATTGGTCAAATATTGAGAAAATGGTCAAATTTGTGGCGAGTTGCCTTGATTAAATATTTATCACATTAAAACGGAATGCACAACAATCTCAAAAATTTGCATTCTTATAGAGTTTTGTATGGGCTATCTATTAAATTTTTTTTTTTTTTGGAAAATTTTCAGAACCCGTTCTGAAATTTTCCATGTTTTAAAAAGTCAAGTTATCAAAAATCCGGTCACTGTTTTTAATTTTTTTTTTTTTAAGTTTAGATGTTTGTCCATCCACACAAAAAAATTCAGGAACGCGTTTTTCGTTTTTTTTTTTTTCGAGAAAATAGCATTTTAATTTTAAATTTTATAACAATTTTGTAACTTGCTTGTATTTTCTTGTTTTAACAGAGCGTATGAGTAATATTAATGCAATTATTAATACTCATTCGCAATGTTAAAACAAGAAATACAAGCAAATCACAAAATTGTTATGAAATTTAAAATTCAAATGCGATTTTCTCGAAAGAAAACGAAAAACGCGTTTCTGATTTTTTTTTGTGTGGATGCACAAACATCTTAACTTAAAAAAAAAATTTAAAAAAAAAAATAAAAGTGGCCGGATTTTTTATAAATCGACTTTTTTAAATAATGGAAAATTTCAGAACGGGTTCTTAAAATTTTCCACAAAAAAAAAATTAATCGATAGCGCATACAAAACTATATAAGAATGTAAATTTTTGAGATTGTGGTGCATTCCGTTTTAATGTGATAAATATTTAATCAAGGCAACTCGCCACAAATTTGACCATTTTTCCAATATTTGACCACGCCTCCTAAGCCCAGTTTCTGAAAAACTGAAAAACCAAAAACGCAATTTTCTAAGTTCCATATAGGGCTATCCATACAACCTACTCAAAAGTTTACAGTACACATGTTTTTTTTCGCTGGACATTTGGTGTGGAATCGATCAGTGATCGATTCTAAGACATTCTAGCGATGTCCGTCCGTCTGTAGTTAACACGATACAGTCCAAAATAAAAGAGCTAGACTCCTCAAGTTTGGCACAAATATGTCTTATGGTCCTAGGCAGGTTAAGTACGGACATGGGCCAAATCGGACCAGGGGGGAAAGAGTTCCCCGTTGAAGAACTAAAACAACCTCTGAAAAATATAATTTTTTTACATGATTTTTTGTCTTTTTTGTTTAACAAATGCAAAATTTTTTTGCTACAAGAAGTTCAAAGTCCTGCATTTGGACCCTGAGTATTAGAAAATGTAGTTTTTTTGGTCCGCCCCCCTTTTATGGGCGTAAAATAAAAACAACAATTTTAAATTATGATAATCTTGCATTTATTAAGTGCAAAAAGTATAAGAATGAATTTTTAAACACGTATTCGAGAGGAAATTTGACCCCCTCCTCGATCCCCCCCCACAAAAAATACACGCCTCTGCATTTTTGTTTTGCATGTTGGAGGGTATAACAAATTCGGCACAGCTGAATTTAACACTCTTACTTGTTTTTTATCAAATTTTATTTTTTTTATCAAAAAATTTGTTTCTATCAAATTTTGTCGTTGTTCATCAAAAAAATTTTTTCATCAAAAACTTTTTTCATAATTTTTTTTTTTGTTTTTCACCAAAAATTTTTTTCACTAAAATTTTTTCCACCAGTGTTGCCAGATAAGGGGATTTGTCCCCAAAATGGGGATTTCGAGTTTAGTTTGGGGACAATATTTCCAGGGGAAGGATTTGGGGATTTCGCAAATTTTTGGGGATTTTTTCTAAAATATGGGGATTTTTTTATTTCAAAAATTAAAAATTTTAATTTTGAAATTGTTAAGACTATAATCAATTAATGAGATTGACATTGGTACAGAAAGCAGTCAAAAATTACAACTGCATTCACTTGTTGATCTCAAAGTAGTAAAATTGGAAAAAAAATGCTTTAATTATTTTTTGGCTTTTTTTTTTTGAAAAACAAAAATATTGTTTTTAAATGCACTAAGATTGCAGTCTTTAGAAGTTGGTAGAAAACTGTTTTTTTTTTTGTTATTTTCCTCGTAAAACTGTCCTTAATCCCATCATTTGGATTGGGCAAGATAAAATAATTTAGGTCGGGAGTAATTTTAGTAAATAATAAATGTTTTACGAGGGTCTAACAAAATTAATTTTTTTCAAACTCAGAATAGTTTATATTCAGTTGTCAAAATACTAAAAGTCAATTCAAGTATTGACCTCCAATACTTTTGACCACCAATTTATTTGGGAACAATAAAAAAATATTTTGTTTATTTATTTTAGAACATCTACTTAAGTGCAAAGAAATGAGATATCAAAATAAAAAAATATTTCTTTGTTTATAAAAAAATTGGTGGTCAAAAGTATTGGAGGCCAAAAAATAGGTACTAGTGTCTCCAACTGTGTTGATTGACTTTTAGTATTTTTGTGGGTCGTTTAAAAAATTATTTCACGACCGAATAGAAACTTTTGGAGTATTACCTCCTAGCACGAATCTGTCATAAGAAAAGTTGTATTAAATAGCCTTCTCGAGATATAGGCATTTTAATATTTTGTGGACCAATCCAGGGGGTGTTTGTGTCGCTCAAGAGAAAAAACTTTAACAGGTGGGATTAAAAGAATGATGGTTGAAAGAGGAATTGAATAAAAAGGAATTTGTGATTTCTTTAAAATAAACACTTTTGTATTGTTTTAAACAAAAAAAATATGTGTTTTACACTTTTAAGATGTTAATGATTCAATATATTTTTTTAAAAATTATTAAAATTGCAAATAAAGTACAAATTTCATGACTTTAAAAAAACCCCAAAAAAAGTTTCCCTTTAATCTCATCCAGACTTCATTTGAGAGGAAAAATTGAGAGACGATCCACTCACAATCGCTTATCTTTTTTTTCTCTGTGACCAAGCCTTCAAAACCAACAATTCCTTAAATATTGGAAAAGTGGATGTTAAAGGAATATTTTTTTTATTCAAATTTCTTATAAAAAATCCTAACATATCAAAGAAATCCGGGCTCGATACGATCAGGGGTACCATCAGGTAATGTCAAGGAAGTTGACAACGTCCTTTTTGCAATAAATATCCAAATTTTGCAAGAAATTTCCTGTTCAAAGCAGATATGCAAAGTGGACACTCCAATAAAGAGAACCTGAGGTTAAAATTTAAAATCCATTGATTATATCCAAAAATATTTGCAAAAAAAAATCAAAATTATGAACTAAATATTCATATTTTTAAAGATACGTTTTTTTTTGTACCTATTTTAATATTTTTTTTTTGTTATATTGAGAAAAAAGTATTCCTGCCTGAATACGAATAAGTCATCAGATAAATTAAATTTTTTAAGATTGGAAAAGTGCGTGATAAAGTTATAAACAAACCAAAAAAACAAAAAAAAATACATTTTTAACTTCCTTACAATGTTCTGATGGTATTCCTGAAGAGTTAAAATTTTTCAACATGAACCCCTGATTTCCTTCGATGTCTCCGAATTTGATGAAACTTTGTGAATATGTTCGGACTTATAAGACTTATACTCAGGCAAAATTTAAGGCCTTTAACTTACTTGGTTCCAGAAATATGGCGTGTCAAAAGTCAAGAAAATCTTTAAAAGGATGAAATATAAACATTTATATCTTTAAAAGTATTTGAGCTATATTACTCCCTGATAGCTTGTTTTAAAGGCAAAACCATGACTTTTCAAATTACATTTTGCAAAAATTTTTATTTTGGGATTTTTTTTTATTTCTGCAAAATTCGCGATTCGCGAAAATATATCTGAAAAAGCGACATTTTTAAAAATCTGAAAAAATTATATGTTATTGGCTACTATCTGAGCTACAAGCTGTATAAATTTTGAGTTGGTGAACGTATTAAGCTCAGAGATATGAGTAAAAATGTGTTGCCAAGTAGTAAATTTTTATCAAATCTGATGAATATTAAATTTTAATTTTTGAATATTTTTGCAAATACACATAATAAAACGGTGAAAAAAGTAAAGCTAATGGTACATACGGGTACTACACATAGCTACAATATAACATGAATATATATCAATTACACTACTCTACAAAAATTTACTTTTTTTGCACAGACTCTTAGATTACATTTGCTAAAGTATTTTGGTCTCTTTAACACGAATCTGTCATCATAAAAATTTTATCAAATCGCCTTTTCGAGAAAAGACCTCTTTTGCGGTCCCTGCCCATAAAAACCAACAAATGATTTTATATTGGAAAAATTATTAAAAATGCATATTATTTCAAAATTCATTGAGTTTATGCGAAAATATGTGCAAAACAAATCTAAATTTTGAGCAAAATTTGCAAATATTATTTGCATATACTTTGTTCCCTAATATTTTTATTTTTTTAATTTTCATTGTTTAAAATACATTTTCTTAAGTCGTTTGCCCTCTTTAACGTGAATCCACTAAACGCGAATCCATTGTCATTTTTATGTAATCGCGTTCTCGTGATTTGCCCATTTAGTTTTTGCAGCTGAAGCATACAAAAATATTAAACGAACAAATAATATGAGGTATGTCAGTGTTAAACATTTATTATTACGTTTCTTTCTTGGATTTGAGGGTTTAGTCTGTAAAATAGGCCTATATGTCCAGAAGACAATTTGATAAAATGTTTATGATGACAGATTCGTGTAGGCTAAATAATTTTCAAAATGTGTTCTAGAAGACTCTGCAAAAAAAGTTGACTTTTGTTAAGTAGTGTAATCGATAAAAAGTTATGTTACAATATATTCATGTGTAGTACTCGTGTGTGCCATCAACTTTACTTTTTTCACCGTTTTATTTTATGTATTTGCAAAAATATTCAAAAATAGTAATTAAATATTCATGAGATTTTAAAAAAAATTCCTACTTGTCAAGACATTTTTATTAATATCTCTGGACTTAATACGTTCACCAACGCGAAATTTTTAGAGCAAGTAGCTAGGACTCATACCTTTAACATATATTTTTTTTCAGATTTTTAAAAATGTCGCTTTTTTTGATATGTTTTTGCGAATCGCGAATTGTGCAGAAACACAAAAAAGATTCCAAAATAAAAATTGTTGCAAAATGATATTTTAAAGGTGATGATTTTGCCTTTATAAAAAGCTATCTGGGAGTGATATACCTCAAATACTTTTCGAGATATAAATATTTGTAATTTACCTTTTAAAAGATTTTCTTGACTTTTGAAACGTCATATTTCCAAAACTGCAGAAGTCAAAAATCTTAAATTTTGTTTGAGCATACGTTGAGTAAGTCCCAACATATATACCGAGTTTCATGAAATTTGGGTCGATGGACGTCAAAAATTATTTTTTTTTTTGCTATGTTGATATGGATTTACTCTGAACTTATCGAGGCCGGAATTTTTTTCAAAAGTTATGTAATTTTGAAGGGAAGAGGAATAAAAACATAACATTTACACTTTTTTAATATCAACAGAATTCTTGGATTTGGGAGCTTGATTCACAAAAAATTTAAATTTCCATATCTCGAGAAGGCTATTTAATACAACTTTTTTATTTAAAATTTAATATATAAATTCCATAAAAAGGTCTAACCTTGAAATTAATTAAAAAATATTGTTTAATAAACACAATTTTTTTTAATTAAAAGAGAGTTTATGTTTGAATATTCATTAAATTTTTTTTGGGGATTTAATATAATTTGTAGGGTATTTTTGGGGATTTCATTTTTCAAATTCGGGACAAGAGCCAAATATTTTCTGGCAACACTGCCCTCCACTCTAGTGTAGATGGTTTATAATTATATAAGTTTGTCATTCCGTTTGTAACACCTCGAAATATTGGTCTACGAACCCATAAAGTTTATATATTCATGATCCTCGACGATCTAACGATGCCCATCCGTCCGTTTGTCCGTCCAGTGGTTCAAAAGTTATGAGCAAAAGACTGAATTTCGGCAAGGGTTTTTCGTGAATTTATGAGATAAAAACACGCTAACTTTCGAATGGCAATTCCCTGGCCTGGTTTGTACTGAATTTCAGCCAAATCGGTCCAGTTGTTCAAAAGTTATAAGCAAAATCGTGAATTTCAGATTAGTTTCACTTTAAATTCACCTGTTGAAACCCGTTAAACATGTTTTAAAAGCATTGGTAAGTCACAAAAATATTTTACGACGTATTTTTGTCACTTAAAAGAAAAAAATTTCACTCGAAAAAAATTTTAAACTCAAAAAAATTTTACATTCAAAAAAAAATTTAGTAAATTGTAGAGTTGTCAATTATTCGACTTTCAACTTTGTTCGAATAATTCAAATAATTGTTTTTCCTCGTTCGATCAAACGATTAAAGATCAAAATTTATTCGATTAATCGAAGAGAATAACGAATAAAAAAATTATTTAAAAAAATATTTTTATTAACAAAAAAAATAAACAATTCATATAAAATAACTTAAAATAAGAAAGTTAAAATTTTTATTAACGAAAAAATGCATAAAAAACTTAAAAATAAAATATTTAAAAGTTAAAAAAACTTAAAAATTGAATAACTGAGATCACTTTTAATTAACGGATGTCGATTTTAACACTTGTTGAGAAATAATTCAAATACAAATTATTATTTGAAGAATTCAGACAAAATATATCATAAATGATTTTAATTTTTGCCAAATAAGACAATTTAAGTTGTTCTTAAGAAATAATCTTTTAAAAATAAAAGTTGACTCAATTTTTTTTGCTTTCAAACGATTCTTTCGCTAATTGTTGAAGTAGGTGATATAGTAAGAAGAGCATACAAAAGTTTATCTAATTTTTCTGTTATTTTTCAGATTTTCCCAAATATACCATATCGTCTGATATATCGCTGAAGTCCTTTTTATTTTCTGAATTTTTAATATGTACTTTGAGTTGAATTATTTAACTCGCATAAAAGATTATTATTTTCATTACTAATAACTTCATCTATTTCAATACTTTTATCTGAATTATTGTGATTACTTTCAACATAAAATAATCTGGAGTATAATTCATTTGCATATTATTTTGTTTCGCTTTTTGGAGAATATTTTAAGAAACTTTCATTGCTCGAAAAATTTCCATAATTTAGAAAAATTATTACCGTATTTAACATTTTTATACGTCTCTCATTAATTCTTTTTTTTATACGTTTTAGTAAGTCTGATGCAAAAGAATTATTAATTTTTCCTAATTCTACTTATAATGGATGTGCTATCCAGGGCTATGGCTACAATATATTTTAACTTTGCTACATTTTGTATAAAATCTTTCAAAATTTATGAGAATAAATTAAATTCTTAGCATTTATTTAATTTTTTAATTAAAAAAAAAAATGTTCGATTAATCGACATTAATTAATCGATTTATTCGTTATTCGAAAATCGCCATTTTTGAATTATTCGAACAAGAGTTGGGTTTTATTTGATCGATTAATCGAATTATTCTTAATCGACTGACAACTCTAGTAAATTGTCTTTTTTTTCAAAAATTACTTAAAAAAAAAGTTTTTTACACAAAATAAAATATTTCTAATCAAAAATTTTATTTTTTTCACGTCAGAAAATTTACTATCACTTAAAAAGGGCATTGTGGAGGGTATTCAAAGATTCGGCCAAGTCGAATTTAACTTTTCTACTTGATTTTTTTTTTTTTTTCTTATTTTTTTTTCACCAAAACTACTTTATAGCAATTCTAAATCAAAAATGTTCCATTTATTTAACAAATGTACAAAAATTAAGTGAGAGTATTTAATTCTTCTGTGCCGCACAAATTTAAGTGCAATTCAATTATAAAGTGAATTGCACTTAAAATCAAGCCCAAATTTCCAGTCCCTGATTGATTTATACTTGAATTACACTGAAATTCAAAAGCATTCTCCAGAAAAATGTATACTTTAAGTCAAGCCCTGTTTTTACAGACTTATCGCTAGTTTTACATTGTAAAAACAGGGCTTGAATTCAAACATCCCTTTTGGCTGGAGAATGCTATTGAATTCAAGTGTAATTCAAATATAAATCAAGCACTGGAAATTATGGCTTGATTTACACTTGATTTATAGAATTAATTAAGAAAAATTAAATACTCTCACTAAATTTGTGTACATTTGTTATACAAATGGAACATTTTTATATCAGAATTTTAGAATTGGTGAAAAAGTAGTATTGATGAAAAAAAATAAGAAAAAATTAAAAAAAAGTGTTGATGAAAAACAAAACTTTGAAAAAACTTAATTCAAGTATAATTCAAGCATGTACTTGATTTACACTTGATATATACTTGATTTCCATTAATTTTTCAAGTTTATTGGGGAATCATTTATACTCTCCAAAATATAAAAAAAAAAAAAACATTTTATACCCTCCAACTACAGTATGGGGGTATACTCACTTTGTCATTCCGTGTGTAACGCATCGAAATATCAGTTTAGGACCCCATAACGTATATATATTACTGATCAGTGATCGATTCTAAGACATTCTTCCGATGTTCGTCTGTCCGTCCGTCCGTCTGTCCGTCTGTGGAAGACACGATACAGTCCAAAATAAAAGTGCTAGACTCCTGATATTTGGCACATATGTATATGTCTTATGTTCATAGGCTGGTTAAGTTCGGAGATGGGCTAAATCGGACCAGGGGGGAAAGTTCCCCCTTGAGGAAGTAAGCCAACCAATGAAAAAAAGGCATCTTTTCATAGGTTTTTTTGTATTTTTGTTAAGCAAATGAAACATTTGTATGCTTGTAAAAGTTCAAAGTCTTGGACAAGGACGCAGTGGATTAGAAAATTTTTTTTCGGTCCGATCCCTTTTGTGGGCGTGGATATTAGCAAATAATTTATATAATGCTGAAAGTGTATATATTTTGTAAAAAAGCATAGTAATAAAATTTGTAAACATTTTTGACCAGAAAAAAGGTGTCCCCAAGGACCCCCGACAAGCCCCCCCCCCCCCCCCCAAAAAAAACGCCCCTGCAATTTTTTTTTTATTTTTTTTTAACGTTGGAGGGTAAACAAGATTCGGCACATCCGAATTTAACACTCTCACTTGTTTTCATTTAAGTAATGCTCTCATTTACCAAATTTGCAGCTGTTTTGTTTTAGACTGCATCTTGCTTTCCACATACAGATGGACAGATTTATACCAGCAAAAATAAATCGAGATTTTGGCGACACTGCATCTTTTTATAGCATACCGAAGCGCATCCAAAGAGCGCTCTTAAGGATGCAGTAAAAGTAAGGAGAAAAATTTTAATTTTTTATTTAGATTTTTTTATATAAAACTTTAAATATAAAATTATATTTTGATAAAATTTCACACATGCTTTCCTTTTTAATATATTTAACACTTTTTGAATAAAAAACCATGAGTATTAGACAAAGACACATGATTTTACTGCATCAATATTGCGCATTAATCAGCGCTGCAAAGAGTGCTTCAATCATAACACCTTTAATGCCTTTATGATACTTTTATTTCAGAAATAGTCAAATGTGCTTCATCCTTATTCTGCTTAAATCAGCTATAAAAAGGTACATGAATTCACTGCATTTTTATAGCGCTTCTTTCAGCGCGCCAAAGATACGTGATTTCCGAGCATCTGAAGAGCGCTTTTTCGGTGTATCCAACTAGCGCTCTAAAGTGTGACATCGCCTTAGAGAATCATGCATGAATTCAGCAGGTTTGGATGCGCTCCTTGACTCGAGTTTCCTTTCCAAAAGCTGCTGCCAGTTCAGCAAAATTTCTGCTGGGATATAGCTAGATTGTCTTAGGAATGGATCAATAGAATATAAACTCGACCGATATTTCAATTCGTTTTGCATGGAATGGCAAATAGCATTATTTCTTTAAAAAAAAAAAAAAAAAAACTTTGCTTTGTCAAGTACACCCAAATCTTCAGCAAAACATTATCATGATTTAATGTTTTGGGCTAGAGTACAAAATTCGCAGGCATTTTTTGTTTTATTCCGGTCACGGAATAATGCAATCCATATCTATGTTTTTGCGTCAGCAAAATAAAATTTCAAGGAGAATTGAAGGCTTAATTAGATGACATAATGAAAAGTGTCATTACTACTTACATCAATTTTGATGACATGTTTCATCATGTTAAATAAAAGCTTCTTAAATATGATGAAATTTGTTATCAAAATTGATGACAGCAAATGATAAAACCTTTTCATCAATATAAAGAAACATTTTTCTTTGAGTGTATTTACAGCTATTTGAGTTGCAATACATGCTGTCAAATTTTAATAAATTTTATATTTGTTTATATGTATAAATTGTCAACACACTTACATAGATATTTACAATTTGTTGCACACATATAAATTCCACTGTGCTACAAATGAGCAAAAATAAAATATGCAGGGGTTCTCATATGAAAATTCGGGTTGGTTGGAGTCCATAGAGTACTGATATACTCATAGTTTTTCTGGATCACTTCGTTAAGTACGTTTTTTATTGGCAAATGTGTTGAAAAACGGCAATTCTTAAATTACAATTTAAAAAATTATTACTTTGTTAGTTTGCAACCGATTTTCGATTTTATAGATTTTTTTGAAAAGTATAAGTCTTACCTTTTAAACAAAACAAAAATATTAAAAATCGATC
The DNA here is from genome assembly GCA_963921195.1 of Pegoplata infirma. Taxonomy (NCBI): domain Eukaryota; kingdom Metazoa; phylum Arthropoda; class Insecta; order Diptera; family Anthomyiidae; genus Pegoplata; species Pegoplata infirma. The sequence continues at coordinate 18,583 of CAWUER010000816.1, read as the reverse complement.
AAGAATTGGCTGAGCTACGATCGTTTAAGTTAAAAAAAATCCAATTTTTTTAAAAATTTGTCATGTTTTTTATACTCTAAGTTGAAAGTGCATCATTAAACAATTTTTTTTTTATTTTTGTATAAAAGTATAGTAAAGTAGCTTTCCAAAACACCAAAAAACATAACAATCGGTTAAAAAATGAATTAGTTATGCTAAGTTTCGTGATAGGACATTTTTAATTTTTTTCAGAAATGCTTGTAATTCAGGTATTATTCATAAATCTTATTGCTAGTAGTAATTTTATGTGCCTATGCATATAAACAAGAGATGGTAACATAATTAGATTTGTGCGTGATTGACACATGATCACAAGTGAGCGTGATTGAAAATCAATTTTACTCACGTCGTTGTGAGTGAGTGTCAGTGGAATAAAAAAGTGTGAGTGAAATAAAAAAAAATTTCAGAACCCGTTCTGAAATTTTCCATTTTTTAAAAAAGTCAATTTATAAAAAATCCGGCCACATTTGTTTTTTTTTTTTGTAAATTTTTTGATGTTTGTCTAAGAAATGGTCACGTGAGTGAATTTTAACTTTATCACGAGCATAATTTTTCTTCTAACACTCACTCACAATCACGTGTGTAAATTTAATACAACTCACACTCACGTACGCCGATGCAAGAGTCACTCACGCTAACGTTGACTCACACTCACGATATTCTTATTTATACTAAAAATAATTTCAAAAATCTTTCAAAATTTTCAGCAAAATCTAAAATTTTACATTTGTTTTGATTTTTTCGGGACGAAATCTGAAGTTAAGCAAAATTTTACATTTGTTTTGTTGTTTTTTTTTGGAATGAAAGGAAATATGAAGAGAAAATAAAACTCACGCAAAAAAATCAACTCACGCTCACTCTTTCACGCAATAATCTTTCTCACACTCAATTAATATTCAAATGCGATTTTCTGAAAAAACATATGTCTGAATTTATTTGTGTGGATAGACAAACATCTAAGCTTAAAAAAAAGTGGCCGGGTTTTTGATTAATTGACTTTTTTTAAAAATGCAAACATTTCAGAACTAATTCTGAAAAAATTCAGAAAATCGCATTTGAATATTAATTTTCATACCAATTTTGTAATTTGCTTGTATTTTCTTGTTTCAACGTAGCGAATGACTATTAAATATTTGCATTAGTCACAGGCTTCGTTGAACCAAGCAAATTACCAAATTGTCATGAAATTCAAAATTCAAATGCGATTTCTCGAAAATAACGAAAAAAAACACATTACAATTTTTTTGTGTGGATAGACAAACTAGAGATGGGAACATGAGCAGATAAGAGCGTGAGTGTGACTGAATTCAATTTTACTCACGTGATTGTGAGTGAGTGTGAGAAAGATTATTGCGTGAAAGAGTGAGCGTGAGTTGATTTTTTTGCGTGAGTTTGCGTGATTTATTTTATCTTCATATTTCCTTTCATTCCAAAAAAAGCAACAAAAAAAATGTAAAATTTTGCTTAACTTAAGATTTCGTCCCGAAAAAATCAAAACAAATGTAAAATTTTAGATTTTGCTGAAAATTTTGAAAGATTTTTGAAATTATTTTTAGTATTAATAAGAATATCGTGAGTGCGAGTCAACGTTAGCGTGAGTGACTCTTGCATCGGCGTACGTGAGTGTGAGTTGTATTAAATTTACACACGTGATTGTGAGTGAGTGTTAGAAGAAAAATTATGCTCGTGATTGAGTGAAAGTTAAAATTCACTCACGTGACCATCTCTTAGACAAACATCTAATCTTTAAAAAAAATTTACAAAAAAAAAACAAATGTGGCCGGATTTTTTATAAATTGACTTTTTTAAAAAATGGAAAATTTCAGAACGGGTTCTGAAATTTTTTTTTATTTCACTCACACTTTTTTATTCCACTGACACTCACTCACAACGACGTGAGTAAAATTGATTTTCAATCACGCTCACTTGTGATCATGTGTCAATCACGCACAAATCTAATTATGTTACCATCTCTTGTTTATATGCATAGGCACATAAAATTACTACTACCAATAAGATTTATGAATAATACCTGAATTACAAGCATTTCTGAAAAAAATTAAAAATGTCCTATCACAAAACTTAGCATAACTCATTCATTTTTTACCCGATTTTTATGTTTTTTGGTGTTTTGGAAAGCTACTTTACTATACTTTTATACAAAAATAAAACAAAAATTGTTTAATGATGCACTTTCAACTTAGAGTATAAAGAACATGACAAATTTTTCAAAAAATTTGATTTTTTTTAACTTAAACGATTGAGCTCAGCCAATTCTTGATAGATTTTTAATATTTTTGTTTTGTTTAAAAGGTAAGACTTATACCTTTCAAAGAAATCCATAAAATCGAAAATCGGTTGCAAACTAACAAAGCAATAATTTTTTAAAATTGTAATTTAAGAATTGCCGTTTTTCAACACATTTGACAATAAAGAACGTACTTAACGAAGTGATCCAGAAAAACTATGAGTATATCAGTACTCTATGGACTTCAACCAACCCGAATTTTCATATGAGAACCCCTGCATATTTTTGGTGTAGCACAGTGTTATTATTTGAAGTATTCAGACAAAATATATCATAAATGATTTTAATTTTTGTCAAATAAGACAATTTAAGTTGTTCTTAAGAAATAATCTTTTAAAAATAAAAGTTGACTCAATTTTTTTGATTTCAAACGATTTTTATTTTTTTTGTTTTTATATAAATATATGGACTTTTGTCATTAACTTTTAACGCTTGTGATATTTTACTAATTTCGCAATAACATTTTTATTTGTAAACTAGGTAATACCTGTGAATGTAGATATGTTAAGGGAACCATAATGAGTAATTCTGCAAAGGCACAGCGCAAATAGTCTCATTATCTCAAGGTAAGGAACGTGCAAAGTTGAAAAATGTAAAAAAATCGCTTGATACTCTCATGAAATTTTTCGTTCAAAGTTCCATATTGTTGGGTGCGTTAAAGCTATTGCTCCAAATTTAATACCGTTTAATCAGTAGACTTGGGCAATTATTTGGTGTAGGTTCAGTGGATGTGCCATCAATAAGAAAATAGTTACATGGACCTAAATCTTTGATACCAATTTTTTTCAATTTTCAATTTTTCGAGGTTTTTTGATTGTAGCTTTTGGTGCAAACTATAATTTTAAAATTCAAATACACATGGTAAAAGCCCTTGTAAATATGCACAATCTGAGACTGATTCGAGTGATGTGCTCGCAATGGTTACGAAGCTGCAGCTCTCCAAAGATGGGAAGAAAAAACGTGAATTTTTTAAAAAGTCTGTTTTTTGCGAGGCACACTACCAGTTTTATTCCGAATGGTTCCGAAACCTTTGTGAACTTTATAATTTACCATTTCCCACTTGATTTACAAACGCACCCAAAAAATATTCAATTGCAAAAATTTTATGAACTTTTTAAATTTTTTGCAAAATTTCGATATTTTAGTTTTGCATTATTTGACAGCCAAATGTGCATGGCTGAAAGTTGAACATGTAGAAACAATGGTATGTGCAAATATAATAAATCATGGAAAGCAACATTGATCAAAAGTTAATATTGGCGAATTCCGCGGTGCTTTTCAGTTTTCACTTTTTTGTAAGGCACATCCAGGACGCTTATAGAAATTGGTCGGTGGAAGGCGCGTTTGGTAGTCTTTTTAATTCTCTATCTTCAATTAATTCGCACCCGAAAAAGTTTAACGTTTAAGCGGTTTTTCGGTGGCTTTAAATTTTTGATACCTTTAAATTTAATGGTTATATAAAATCTTACATTACTTAAATAAAGTAGAAAAGAAATGTATTTTGATAGATTTTGACATGTCTTATTCAAATAATATTTCAAAATTAGTCCATTGATTTTTGCAGTCGCGAAAATCGCGAAAAATCGCTAAAATTTTTTATAACCTTGAAAAAATTAGTAATAACGTTAAAATATTTCGTAATAACCTTAATATTAGCATTATTAATCATCCTTTGAACAGTTTCAATATTCAGTGAAGGACAACACTGTAAAATCAGACATTTAATATTAAAAAAAAAAAAAAAAAATCAAAATTATTAAATTTTTTTTCAAAAATGTTCCTCTTAAACCACTGCTGTTTCTTACCTATTAGAGATAGAATAATGGTGTTAACTAAGAATTTGCTGAGATTTTGTTAATGCATTTGGTAATATTTTTCTAAAAAAAATAAAACCGCTGGAAATATTTTTATTTCCAAAATATTGGAAAATGTGCCGAAAAAAAATTGGTTAAATGCAAATATCTCGATATTTAGCAAAGATTTTATGCATGTTTGAATATGTATTTTAGCTCTGGGTAAGTATAATACAAAATGGTACGTTTGGTTAACTTCGGATAAAAAATTTAATTTTGACAATTTTTTTAAAAATTTTAACTTTAAACCGCCATAGTTTTGGGTGCGATCGCTCAAATTAATGCACGCGGACGGATTTGAATTACTTATTTATAATGTTATTTACCTACAAAGTCTTATCAATGTGCCACGAAAAAAAAAATCGCAATTTTTTTTTTCTTAAATATTAAAAGTTAATGACAATTGCTCATATATAAATTAGATTTTGAAAACACTCTTTCGCTAATTGTTGAAGTAGGTGATATAGTAAGAAGAGCATACAAAAGTTTATTTAATTTTTCTGTTCATTTTTCAGATTTTCCCAAATATAATATATCGTCTGATATATCGCTGAAGTCCTTTTTATTTTCTGAATTTTTAATACTTTGAATTGAATTATTTAACTCGCATAAAAGATTATTATTTTCATTCCTAATAACTTCCTCTATTTCAATACTTTTATCTGAATTATTGTGATTACTTTCAACATAAAATAATCTGGAGTATAATTCATTTGCATATTCTTTTGTTTCGCTTTTTGGAGAATATTTTAAGAAACTTTCATTGCTCGAAAAATTTCCAGAATTTAGAAAAAATATTAACGTATTTAACACTTTTATACGTCTCTCATTAATTCTTATTTTAATACATTTTAGTAAGTCTGATGCAAAAGAATTATTAATTATTTCCAAATTATTTAATAAAAACATGATAACTCCCTCTAATTCTATAATGGATGTGCTATCCAGGGCTATGGCTACAATATATTTTAGCTTTCCTACATTTTGTATAAAATCTTTCAAAATTTATGAGAATAAATCAAATTCTAAGCATTTATTTAATTTTTTAATTAAAAAAAATTGTTCGATTAATCGACATTAATTAATCGATTTATTCGTTATTCGAAAATCGTCATTTTTGAATTATTCGAACAAGAGTTTTGTTTTGTTTGATCGATTAATCGAATTATTCTTAATCGACTGACAACTCTACTAATCACTCACGCAATTTTTTTTTTTTTTACTCACGCTCACTCACTATTCACGTGAGTAATAAAAATCTTACTCACGTTCACGCGTGACTCACGCCAGATTCAATCACGCTCACGTGTGAGTCACGCAAAATCTACTCACGCAATAAAATTTTCTTACCAAAAAAAAAAAAACTCCAAAAAAAATTTTTTTACAAAAAATAAAAATAAAAATGGGCAAATGAAAAAATCTAATCACGCAAACTCACGCAAAAAATAAATGACTCACTCACTAATCACTCACTCAGATTTTCTTTCAACTCACACTCACTCACAATCACGTGATTGAAATGAAAATCACTCACACTCACGCGTGATTCACGCGTGATTCACGTGAATCACGCAAATCACGTGACCAGCGCCCATTTCTACCATCCATATCTATGTTTTTGCGTCAGCAAAATAAAATTTCAAGGAGGATTGAAGACATATTTAGATGACATAATGAAAAGTGTCATTATGCTTTTATCATTTGCTGTTATCAATTTTGATGCCATGTTTCATCATATTGAAGAAAATCTTCTTCAATATGATAAAATTTGTTATCAAAATTGATAACAGCAAATGATAAAAGCATTTTTCTTTGAGTGTATTTGAAGCTATTTGAGTTGCAATATATGCTGTCAAATTTTAATAAATTTTATATTTATTTGTATGTATAAATTTTCAACATACTTACATACGTATTTACAATTTGTTGCACACATATAAATTATTTTTTTCTTATACATTTTTTATATAAACACTAATTGTAAGTTACTTTGATTTTAAAATAAATATAAAAAATACAAAAAATACTAACTAAAAGCAAATCTTGTTCATATAAAGTTATTTATGTTTTTAAACTAATGGAAACTGAAAAATATTTTTATATAAATTTATAAAGATTGTACAGGAATTCTGCAAAATTCTTTCAGAAAATGATGTTTGAAGCACTATTTGAATCAGTGACGACCACACACTAGTTAGATTGACGAAGAAAATTGGATTTTTACACGTACACAACCCGAACGGCAACAAAACTGAAAACAGAGAGTGAAAAAAAAAACAATCAGTTGCTTGTCAGCATTCAACGAATCAAGCAACAACACAATAAGATTTTTTTGAAAAATCACCAATACATTATCACTTCTCTTTTAGGTTAACACTGATTTGGATAAAGATTACATTTTCTTATTGAGAAGAGTATGAATCTGAAGCAAAATTTTGGTAGACAGGCGTATGAGCAATTTCATTTATAAAATTATGTTACACAGCACGTATGAGTAATATATTTTTAGAACTATTATATCCTACGATAACTTAAACAACTTTCTAAAGATATTATTAAGGCACGCCCACTGCCACGCCTATTTAGTTCATTAATAGTTAAAAAAAAAACTATTCTGTTAACACTCTTTACCATCCCACATATACTTAAAATGTTTTAAAAAGTTTCCAATATTTTTTTTTTTTTTTTAAATATTAAAGTATTTTTTACAGTTTCAAAAAAAACACACACTTTTTTTTTTTTGGTTTTTCTGTTTCTTTACTGATTTTAAGGAGATTTTAAGAAGATTTAAAACCATGCATACACAGACGTTTTAAGATATAATATTTTATTTACAAATTAAAGCCTTTTTTAAAAAGGTAAAATGAGAAAGAGACCCAGAATGAGTTGAGTGAGTGAGTGAGTGAGTGAAGAGAAAATCAATAGCAATTACAATCATATGCCCTTTTTTCTACTGTGATTTACCTTGCCACGGCAACAACTTATAGCCATGAACCTATTAAAATAAATGCTGTCACTTAACGAGCTTACTTTTACAAATATATGTACATACTTTTTTTATACATTTATATGTATATGAACAAATGGCAGACACATATACAAACCAATATTAGGGTGGCACGAAAGAAAGATTTTCCTGATTTTAAATAAACGTGCATCTGATATTTCTATGGCTTTAAGTTACAAGACTACAGAAACAGATTTTAGGAAATTCAGAATAAATATAAAAAAATTGAAAATGCTGGAAAACATCGGACGTCCCAGGTTACCAAAAAAGAACTTTAGACAAACTGACACCGACATGCCCTCGGAATTTGACAAGTCCCATTTTTTGTGCCACCCTAGTACACACGTGCATTTATACAAATGTTTACAACTTTATCATTAATATCAAACGGTATAAATATGAATGTAAGCAAAGTTGGGAACGAACCATTAGTATTGAGTGATTTTTTCCAATAATTATACAAAATTTAAAGGGTGGAAATGTATTTGGGATCAGAAATGTTTGCATTGTTTAAAGGATTCTATACAAAAAACTACAATTTCTTTAAGGATAAACTCTTTTTAATTAATAAGTCCCAACTCTGAACGTAGGTAACAGGATTACACTGTGCTACAGCGGAAAATTACTTTTGATGTGACATACACTCAAAGGTTCGAAAGAATTAATTCTTTAATTCAATTTCCAAATTCGAATTAAAAAAATAGAATTTGGCATTCCCTAAAATCATTCAACTTTCATAATCGTTGAATTAATTCTTTCAAGAATTCATTCCTTAAGAATGATCATTCTTAAGGAATGAACTGTTTTTTTATCCAAATCAATCTACTACAACTTGAATAGTGAAATTTTCTTATCATTCAATTTAAAACAGTGAAGCGCAACACATACACACACATTTAGGCTTGAGTGGGAAGCAGCAGACGAGACGTCAACAAAACAACAACCGATCGTTTACAAACGAAGATGCTTAAAATGCACACAAGCAACACATTTTTGAAAATACAAAGGGAATGAAATAAAAAAATCATCATTCAATTTGTAATAGATTTGAATGATGAAAAATTTTGATCATTCAATGGAATGATTGCTTGCAAGGAATTAATTCACTTGGGAATTAATTCAATTTGATTTAAGTTTTGAGAATTAAGCCTTTGAATTAATTCGTGTTGAATGCTGGCAAGGAATGATAATTCAAAACTTATTAAAACAGAATTAAACTTTTGGTGAATTAATTCTTAATAGAATTAATTCGTTCGAAGCTCTGCATACACTCCAAAAAAAAACCTTGTAAAATTACAAGAAAAACTCGTAACTTTTTTTGTTTGCTACCTCCTATTTAACAAAAATTCCTAGTAATTTTTCAAGCTTTTTACCAATAATTTTGTAATTTTACAAGGTTCTTACCAATAAAATTGTAAATTTACAATTTTTTTGACACGATTAAATCTACAAGGAGGTTTCGTAATTTTACTAGATTTTTTGCTACCTCCTATTTTACAAGAATTCCTAGTAATTTTACAAGCTTTTTACCAATTTTGTAATTATACAACCTTTTTACCTTTTATTTTTTTGTAAAATTATCTTGGAAATTTGTAAAATTACAAAAAAAATTTAAAATTACAAAAAAAATTTAAATTTCGATCCAAATTTGTTTGTTAAAAAACAAGGAAAACTGTAAAATATTGGTAAAATGAGATTACGAGACTTTTCCTAGTAATTTGACAAAGTTTTTTTTTTTGTGAACTATTTTTGTAAACGTGTTCTCAAATAAAATTTTATTCTGAAGACGATGAGCTTGAAAAAATCGGATAACAATTGACAGAGTTGTGATAATTTTTCTAAAAATGGAAATTAAGATTTTGCTGGAAACGATGTTCGGATTACCCAAGCCAAAAAAAAAATAAATTCATTATAATAGGTCATGCAAAATATTTTAAAAGGTTTTTGGTGAGTTGAACCCGAATCCGGCTTTAAAATTTCTCTATCTCGTCAGGTTTTTGAGATATTTACCATATTTTAATAATAAACAAGTAAGAAAGCTATATTCGGCTGTGCCGAATCTTTAAATACCCTCCACCAATGTGATGATTTAAAAAACAAAAAAAGTTTGTTTTATTTATACCTCAGAAAATAAAAAAGTACCAAAAAGTGTACTTTTGGTACACTTTATAAAAGGTGCTTTTATAAAAGGTACTTTTTATAAAAGGTACTTTTTATAAAAGGTACTTTTAATAAAAGGTACTTTTTATAAAAGGTACTTTTTATAAAAGGTACTTTTTATAAAAGGTACTTTTTATAAAAGGTACTTTTTATAAAAGGTACTTTTTATAAAAGGTACTTTTTATAAAAGGTACTTTTTATAAAAGGTACTTTTTATAAAAGGTACTTTTTATAAAAGGTACTTTTTATATAAAAGGTACTTTTATAAAAGGTACTTTTTATAAAAGGTACTTTTTATAAAAGGTACTTTTTATAAAAGGTACATTTTATAAAAGGTACTTTTTATATAAGGTAATTTTTATAAAAGGTACTTTTTGTAAAAGGTACTTTTTATAAAAGGTACTTTTTATAAAAGGTACTTTTTATAAAAGGTACTTTTTATAAAAGGTACTTTTTATAAAAGGTACTTTTTATAAAAGGTACTTTTTATAAAAGGTACTTTTTATAAAAGGTACTTTTTATAAAAGTTACTTTTTATAAAAGGTACTTTTTATAAAAGGTACTTTTTATAAAAGGTACTTTTTATAAAAGTACCTTTTAGACAGACAGACAGACGGACATCGCTAGATCGACTTAAAATCGATCAAGGATCATGAATATATATACTTTATGGGGTCCTAAACCAATATTTCAATGTGTTACATACGGAATGACAAACTTATATATACCCTCTATCACCAGAGTGGAGGGTATAAAAAAAACCTAATGCGATAGAGCAATTTCAAGGGCAAATTCGGATTCCGCGGGCAAAAAACTTTTACTACTATGGAGCGTTACCTATCAAAATGCTCGGTTTTTCTTTTTTGCATGCCAAATATTAATTTTCATTTTTAGATAAATTACCAAAACTATGTCAACTATTATCCGATTTTTTCAGAATAAAACTCATCGTATTCAAAATTTAATTTTCTTTAAGAATACGTTTATAAATATAAAGGTTGTTGAAAAAACTTTAGCAAAAAAAATTTATAAACTCGAAAAATTTTCAAAAAATAACAAAAAAATAGATATTAATAAAAAAATCAATACATATCTTTCTTACATGCATAAACAAATTCGCACACATAAAAATCCCTATTCATCTTCTATCCAAAACAGTTCAAAAATTGAAAATCGGTTGAAAATTATCTGAGTTACATGTGGTTAAGTGAAGTCCCAAAAAACGTTTTTTGACAATAACTTTAAAATTTGAGAGTGTCTGGCAAGTTTGAAGGGCATTTTTGTGACCTTTTCGACGAGACCTATAACCTTCACTAGTTTATTTAAAATTATAAATTTGATTTTGTTTTTTTTTTTTTTTGTAGCACAGTGTTATTGTCTGCATATACGAATACTTTTTTAATGACCTACACTTTCAATATGTATTACTGAAAATTATTTTATGACCAACCACAGTCCAGAGGTATACTCACTTTGTCAATCCGCGTGTAAAGCATCATAATGTCGGTCTAGGAACCCATATACATATTTTGGTAATTTCTCATCGATTCTAACACGATGCTATCCAAAACAAGTAGAAAAATTAAATTCGACTTGGCCGATACCATGAACGCCCTACACAATGCCCTTTTTATTTGATAGTGAAAAGTGTTTAAAAATGTTGATTATAATTACTTTATTTTGAGTAAACATTTTTTAATCATTTTATTGAAAAACAAGTAGAAAAGTTTCCCTTTTTAAGTAATAGCAAATTTTCTAATGTGAAAAAAATAACTTTTTTGGTTAGAAATATTTTATTTTGTGTAAAAAAAAATTTTTTTAAGTAATTTTTGAAAAAAAAAACAAGTAAGAAAGTTAAAGTCGGCCAAGACCGACCATATGATACCCTACACCAGTGTTTTCCGGAAAATGGGCCCCAAGTCCAAACATGGACCGATTGGACCTATATTTTGTTAGATCTTTATTTAGTGTAGAAAACACACACAGATCAAATTTTAGTGAAATTGTTTTATTTTTTTGCCAATAGACCGATTTAACTGAATATCGGTCGAAATTTTTATATGGGGGACTAAGTCCAAAAACGGCCCAAATGTATTCCGATTTGATAAGGTTACCAAAGTACACGTTTAACACATACAAATAAAATGTTAATCAAATATTTTAATTTTTATGAATTTTGTGGGAATTATGTGAATATTGGGAGGGTGGTTTGTATGGGGACTACCAGAAGGACGGAACCGATTCCTTTGGTATGGTGGTTTGTGCATATAAGATATTATTACCTGTTAAATTTCAAAATGATATCTATTATAATATGGTTTTCAGAGGCATTTAAGTGGAATTCAATGCTGGCGTTTGTATGGGGGCTAGGACCGATTTTTTTTTTCAATATTTCAATAGGCTTCGTCCTTGGCTTCGTCAAAAGAAGCTTAAGTTTCGAATTTCAAGCCAATTGATTGAAAATTGCGACCTGTATCGTGCTTAAACCGATTGATAGACAGACGGACGGACGGACATCGCTAAATCGACTCAAAAAGTAATTCTGAGTCGATCGGTATACTTAAAGGTAGGTCTAGGACCAATATTTTGGGTAGTTGCAAACATCAGCACAAACTCATTATACCCTGTACCACAGAGTGGTGTAGGGTATAAAAATAATTTACTAAATTTTTCTTTGAGTGTAAAGTTTTTTGAGTGTAAAATTTTTTTTCGAGTGTACTTTTTTGTTGTAAATTTTTTGTGTAAAAATATTTTTGAGTGACAAAAATGCGTTGTTAAATATTTTTGTGACTTACTTAAAATATTTTTGTGACTTACTAATGTTTTAAAAACATGTTTAACGGGGATTCAACACGTGAATTTTTGCTAATTACTTTTGAACCACTAACCGATTTGGCTGAAACTCACTACGAACTAGGCCAGGGGAACAGCAAATATATATGCCAAGCTTCAGCGTCCTCAGAATTGCCTTTTGAAAGTTATCGTGTTGTTTATCTCGTAAATTCACAAAAAACCCTTGCGGAAATTCAGTCTTTTGCTCATAACTTTTGAACCACTGCACAGTGGCCGAAACACCCAATCTAGCGGCTCTTAATTCAGAAATGTAAAATAATAAAGACCAATGCATATTTGTGATTATAAAACTTACAAAGAATTAAATTTTTAACCATATTTATTTATTTCAGTTTTTTATGTATTTTGGGAAATTTATGTGAATATCGGGAGGGTGGTCTGTATGAGGACTAGAAGTTAAAATGTTCCGATTCCGTTAAAATTTAGAGTGATTATTTATGGCTACAAAAAACATTTAACAGTCGAATTTCAAGAGGATATTTGTTAAAATACTATTGTTAGGGGTTTTTAAGTAAAACTGGAAGGGGAAATTAATATGGGGGCTATGGGATAACATGGACCGATTGTGTTAAAAATTTAAAAGGTTTTGTTCTTTCGATAAAAAATCTTAAATTTCAAATTTTAGTCAAATCGATAGAAAATTGTGGTCTGTATCGCGTTTATACTGTTTATTTGGACAGGCAGATGGACCCTAAAAAACCGAACAACTTGCGCGAACTAGCACGCCATACTTAAACGTCACAACAAAAATAACCCAAAATATTAAACAAAACAGGAATTGGACCGAATACGATCGAATTTCAAAAGTTGCAGTCCATGAAACTATACTTTATATCACAAATGTCAACTTCTATAATGCACACCGAAAAAATTACCCAGTTGGATAGTTACGAAAATTCCCAGTTGATTTAAAATAAATTTAAAATAACTGAGTTAATCATAAATAACTGGGAATTTAGTAAAATAAAACTAATTTCCCAGTTACCCTGTACAAAATTATTTAATTTTTATGTCAAAAAAATCAACAACATGAAGTTCATTATTATAAATTTTTAATTGCAAAGAAATAAAAACTTAATTTTTTGTTTTCTGGTGAGTTCTTAATTATTTATTTCAAAGTTCCATTAAGCAAAAAATAATTCAAAAATTATTTTTCAGATTACAAGCATGCTGTTTGCAAAAGTTGCAGAAGGAACCCCATCAAAACATAGGAAAATTACAAAAAATATTGCGAAAACAATTTGAACGTAATTATATGTACAGAAATTTTTTGTTTTATAATAAATAAAGGACATTAAATGATTAATAATTGTGTTTTTTCTAAAATTTAATAAAAAAAAAAGTTCATATTAACGATTTTTCCAGTTATTGATGACCATAATTTATGTTTTGTTGCCAGTAACTGCTTTCCCAGTTAAATTAAAAGTTTGATAGAAAGTTAGCTATCAATAACTGAATGAAATCAACTGGGGCTCAGTTAGTTGTATTTTAACTGGGACTTACTTGAAATTTTAGTAAGCAGTAACTGGAAAATTTTTTGGGTGCACTAATAATAAACTAGATACACACAGGCCACAAAAATTTATTTTTTGGTTAAAACATACCTTTTACCTTCAATTAAAAGTTTTTGGCTCAAAATGTATAAACAATTGACTTAAAAGTGTCAAGAAAAACTCACTGAGTAATTAGGCCCCAAATGCCTTTAATACACTTGCTGCAGAAATGTATATTTGACAGCTTACAGCTGTGCGAATATTGAAAGCAAAACAAAAGTAAAAACGTAAATTTTTTCTGTAAAGTATAGGCAAACGATGCAGTGCAAAAACATTTATCGATCTTAAATTTTTAATTTTGACTTAAGTGCCGCTAGATCAGTGATTTCGGCCACAGTGCACTGGACCGATTTCGCTGGAATGCAATACACTCAAAAAAAAAAACTGTAATGTTAGCAAAAAAAGCTTGTAAACCTACAAGAAAATTTGCTGATTTTGAACCCACAATTTTTTTGCTAAAGTTAGCAAAAATGTTTTGCCAATAATTAGTTAACTAAATTTATATTTTTTTTTTACTTAGTTCATACACATCTGAGAACCCCATTGTGTTCGGACCCGATAGGTCCAGACCCCGATGGGCCTAGACCTAGTTGGGTTCCTTTAAAATCGTCACAGTTTTTGATCCAAAATTTGTGTCCGTTTCGCTCTACCTTGCTTAGTTTTTGAGATACTGGGGTCTTGAGATTTAAAAAACTCGATAACTTCAAAAATATTACTCGGAGAGCTTTTGACTATTTTAAGGTCTTGTTCTACGTGTTGAGAGCCACAAAAATCCTTTTGGACTTTTTGTTGTGTCGGCAATATTTACCGAGATATGAGCATTTTAAAATTTTCGGGAATGCTAACTTTTTTGGATCCAAAGTTAGGGCCCGTTAGGGTCCACACATGTGAAGAGGACGGGCGATACTATGGAGAGCCCTAGAACAAAAAATGGCCTCCATTTTTCTCTATCTGGCTTAGTTTCCGAGATAGCGCCATTTTAAGTTTTCTGAAAAAAAAAAAAATTTACCATTTACTTTGCTAATATTAGCAATATATCTTGTAAAAATGTTGTCAACTCAATTTCAAATTTAGCAAAAGAAATTAGTTCAAAGTTTGTTTAAAATTGCTAATGTGCTAAATTAAGTTTACAAGAATTTTTTGCTAACATGCTAATCTCAACTAAAAATTTGCTAAAAGTTAGCTAACTAGCGTTAGCAAAAAAAAATTAGTAAATCTACTAACGTATTTTTTTGAGTGTACCAACCTGATTAGGTAAATCCCAACATATATGCCGAATTTCAGGAGCCTCCGTAAAATCTTTCAAAAGTCAGCGTGTTTTCCACAGACAGACAGACGGACGGAGAGACGGACATCGCTAGATCGTCTTAAAATCGATCGAGGATCATAAATATATATATTTAATGGAGTCCTAGACCAATAATTTGAGGTGTTACAAACGGAATGACAAACTTATATATACCCTCTATCACTAGAGTGGAGAGTATAAAAAAAAAAAATTAAAAGAAAATTTTGCTGATGAAAACAAAATTTTGGTGAAAAAAATTTTTTTGATAAAAAAAAAGGTTTTGATGAAGAAAAAAATTTGATGAAAAAAAATATATTGATGAAAAAAAATTGTTGCTGAAGAAAAAAAAATTTTATGGAAAAACAGTTATGAAAAAAAAGTTTTTGATGGAAAAAAAAGTTTTTAAAAAAAAAATTATGAAAACATAAAATTTGAAAAACATAAAATTTGATGAAAAAAAAATTCATAAAAAAAAAAAATTAAGTAAAAACAAAAATTTCATGAAAAACATTTTTTGATAAAAAAAAAATTTTACGAAAAAAAAATTTTATAAATTATAAAAAAAAAATTTGATAAAAAAATTAATGAAAAAAAAAAATTGTTGAAAAATAATTATGCTATAATGTTTTTAGACTGGTGTCTAAAAATTTCTAAGCCCCGAAAAAATGTAAATTTTTGAAACCATAATATAAAATTTTCAATACCATATGTTTTTAAATGTACACTCAAAAAAAAAGTTTGTAAAATGACATAAAATCCCCGTGATTTTACTGGGCAGGTTTTGTAAAATATGTACACTCAAAAAAAAAAGTTTGTAAAATGACATAAAATCCCCGTGATTTTACGGGGCAGGCTTTGTAAAATATGTACTAGCAAGAATCCCCGTAAAGTTACGGGGATAATTTGTAAATTGATTTAACAAAAGAAAATGTAAATTTACAATTTTTTTTTGTAAAATATCAACTTCGAGGTGAACATTTTTTTTGTAAATTTGCAAAAAATTTGGTAAATTTACAAAACAAAATTGTAAACTTACAGAAAAAGGTTGTTATTTTACAAGGAAAAATAGAAAATGAAAAAAATAAATTGTACATTAACAAATTATTTGGTTAAACTACTGTTTTTTATGCAAAAAACTTGTATATTTACAATAAAAAGTGGTAAACTTACAATTTTTATTGTATATGTACCATTTTTCCTTATTTTTTTGCCGTAAAAACAGTAGTTTAACCATAAAATTTGTAAATTTACAATATTGTTTTTGTATTTTCTATTTCATTTCTGTAAAATTACAACTTTTTTCGTAAGTATACAATTTTATTTTTTTTTAAATTTCATATTTGTTTTGTAAATTTACAAAAAAAATGGTTTATTTACATATTGGTTTTGTAAATTTAAAGGTTTTTTCCATTGGTGCATCTTATTTTTCCTTCTTCGGCAGCTGGAGTAGCACTTCAACAACCTGAAATGATTTTTTTTTCACTTGAGCACTTTTAAAAAACTTTTTAATGTATAACACTACACTTTTTTATTTTTTTTCGACATTTCGTTTTTCTTAAGTAGAATATATGAGAATTGCGAAGGAGGCTACACAAGAAATTTCTTATATTTTCAGGAAAAATTAGTCAAAAAATAAAAAAAAATTTTTTGAATTTTTAATTATTTTCACAAGTGTTTTTAAAAAATCGGAAAAAAATTGGATATTGTAGATTGGAAGTTTAAGTACCAGTTAAAATAAGAAAAATTTGATTTTTTATAATTGGCAGCTTTCTATTGACATTTTAGGTACCAAATTAAAAAAAAAAATTACCAAAAAAATATGGTAAAATCACCAAAAAAATGGTAAAAATACAAAAAAAAACTAGAACAATTATATAGTAGAAACACATAAAAATTGTGGTATTTTACTTAACGCAAATTACCAAAAAAATGGAGTAAAAATTATTTATAAAAAATTATTTTTAACTAAATTTTGTACTCCAAAACGCAAAAAAAAAAAATCTGAACTTAGAAAATTTTTGCGTGTCCTATTGTTGAATAATTATTTTTTTTTTAAAACAACATTAATTCTAGTAATAAAATAAGTTTTGTAAAATTATATTGGAATTTTGTACTTTTCAATACATACATTTCAAACTGAAAACCTTGTAAACGATCTTAAAAAAATGTTTGTAATAAAACATTTTTTTGGTAAAAAGACTAAATAACATCAAGTAAAATTATGTTGTACAATTACAGTTTTCTTGGGTAAAAAAAGTAAACACCTTGTAATATTTTTTTAATTTGTAAAATAATTCACTTTTTTGTAAATTTACCTAAAAAATTTGTAAAATAAATTTACCAACATATAATAGTAAAATTACAAAGCAAACTGTAGTTTTCGTTTTATTTAATATACAACAATTTTTGTAAAAAGACAAAAATATTAGTAAAATAGAATTACAAGACCTTTTACTTGTAAATTTACAAACTTTTTTTTTTGAGTGTACTAGCAAAAATCCCCGTAATTTGTAAATTGATTTAACAAAAAAATTACGGGGAGAAAGTGTAAATTTACAATTTTTTTGTAAAATATTATTGTAGACTTACAAAAAAAGTTATAAATTTACGAAATAAAGTAGAAAATCAAAAAATAAAATTGTAAATTTACAAATTGTTTGGTTTAACTACTGTTTTTTATGGCAAAAACTTGTATATTTACAGTAAAAAGTGTTAAATTTACAATTTTTATTGTAAATATACCATTTTTTTCTTATTTTTTGCCGTAAAAACAGTAATTTAACCAAATAATTTGTAAATTTACAATATTGGTTTTGTATTTTCTACTTCATTTTTGTAAAATTACAACTTTTTCTGTAAGTATACAACTTTATTTTCTAAACATTCATATATGTTTTGTAAATTTACAAAAAATTTGGTATATTTACATATTGGTTTTTAAATTTAAAGGTTTTTTCCATTGGTGCATCTTATTTTTCCATGTTCGGCAACTGGAGTAGCACTTTAACAACCTGAAATGATTTTTTTTTTCACTTGAACACTTTTAACAAACTTTTTAGAGTATAACACTGCACTTTTTTTTTTATTTTTTTTTCGGCATTTCGTTTTTCTTAAGTAGAACATATGAGAATTACGAAGGAGGCTACACAAGAAATTTCTTATATTTTCATGAAAAACTAGTCAAAAAATAACATTTTTTTTCAAATTTTTAGTTATTTTCGCAAGTATTTTTAAAAAATTAGAAAAAAAAAACGTTGGATATTGTAAATTGGATGTTTAAGTACCTGTTAAAATAAGAAAAACTTAATTTTACATATAATTACAATAATAAACTCTTGTTAGAAAAAACAACAGCAACAACCACACTCGAATTAAAAAAAATCAGATTTAGTTGATACTTGCTTAACAGCCTACTTGGCGTATCGGTCTAGAGTGATTGTACGTTACAAGCAGTTAATAGCAAAGTATTACAGATGCTGATGAGTTCAATCCTTGTCGGCTGCGATCTGTTAATAATTTTCA
>CAWUER010000815.1:0-15565 GCA_963921195.1 Pegoplata infirma | reverse complement strand
AAAAAAAAAAGAAAAAAGAAATTAAACTAAAAGTTGAATGTTTCGAACAATTTTTTTGTTGTAGAAAAGTTTTAATCATTATTACTACAAAAATATTGACTTTGATATACGTCCCTATAGAAAAATTCGCAAATTCTAAAAGATTTTTCAAACAAAGAAATTCTCATATTCTTAAAAATGTTTCCCATCAAAAAATTTGAAGCTTCGGAAATTTATTAACCCATAGAAAAACTCAGATTCTCAGACGTTTTTCCTGTAGGCATTTAATCCGATTCTGAGAAATTTGTTTGGAGAAAAATTCATGCAGATTCTGAAACATTTTTTCTAAGGAAAACTTTTCATAAGAAAAATAATACGATATTTGTCCTTAAGTTTAAGATAATTTTTTAATAAAAAAAAATCTTACATTCAGAGTCAAATAAGTAGTGTCAAACCGAATATTCGGCTATGGCTAAAAGCTAAAACAAAATTTACATTTAAAAAAGTTTTTCGATCGAAAAAAAAAAATTACACCCAAAAAAAATTTTATTTACAAAAGAAGTTTTTTGCTCAAAATAAATCTTTCTAGACAACATTTTTATACATTTGTGTATTCCGCCAAGTCGAGTTTTATTTTTTTCTTGTTTTTACTACATAAATAATATTTTTTGAATATTCGGATTCTGTTTCGGCCAAATAGTGAAAATTGGACCCAATATTCAGCTTCGGTGGACAATACAAATATGTATCAAAATATTTTCTAAAGATAAAGCCTGAAATTCTGAGGCATTTTTCTAATTATAAGGAAAGTTATTCGGTTTGAAAATGTCCACGACTTAATTGCCATTTAAATTTGTATATAAGGCATTCCATGTGAAATCGGACACTTTGAAAAACTTTTTTTTAGATTTTCCCAATTTGTTTACAGTTTTTAGTACCCTTCGAAAACTCCTCGTGGTAAATTTTCAGATTTTTTTGATGACCCGTTCAAAAGATATCGAATTTTAAAAATTGGTAGTTTGTTCCTTTACTCAAACTTCTATTACTCATAACTTCTTCAATAATGGTCCAAATTTCAAATTATTTTTTTTTTTTAATTTTTGTTTTTTTACGTACTTTCTAAAAAAAATCCCAAAAAATTCTTATAAGCGCTCTAAGTAGTATGCGATTTTTAAGTTTTAAAATTTAAATCTCATTTTTGAAAATGTTTGTACTCTTCGATTTTTGTGAAATTTTTTTGTGTAAAACTTCTATCAATTCTACAAATTTTTTGCCCAGGAAGATCGTGGGATAACGATTATTACTATTTTTTAAAATTTTTTGAAAAAATTTTATTGTAATTTTTCAATCTTAAAATCATTTATACTGCTCCAATGCACAGTGGTAAAATCCGGCCAAAACTAAAAAAAAAAAAAAATTTTTTTTTTTCCAAATTGATGCCAAATGAAAGCTAACACTTCAGAACACGCGATTACAAACGTTTTGTGCCAATCCTTTGACTAGTTTGGGTTTTATAAGGAAGCAAAGTTGTGTATTTGCATTTACTTTTTTATACCCTCCAACTACAGTATGGGTGTATACTCACTTTGTCATTCCGTGTGTAACGCATCGAAATATCGGTCGGGGACCCCATAAAGTATATATATTATTGATCAGTGATCGATTCTAAGATATTCTAGCGATGTCCGTCCGTCCGTCCGTCCGTCTGTCCGTCCGTCCGTCCGTCCGTCCGTCCGTCTGTAGTTAACACGATGCAGTCCAAAATAAAAGAGCTAGACCCCTCAAGTTTGGCACAAATATGTCTTATGTTCCTAGGCAGGTTAAGTTCGGAAACTGGCAAAATCGGACCAGGGGGGAAAAAGTTTCCCCTTGAAGAACTAAACCAACATCTAAAAAAATACACATTTTAACATGTTTTTTTGTATTTTTGTTAAATAAATGAAACATTTGGTATATTTATCGCGATGGAAAGGTGCTCTCAACGTCCCCCACAGACCCCATAAACCCCCCCCCCCCCAAAAAAAAAAGAAACGCCCCTGGCAAAATTTTGTTTTTAATTTTTTTACATTTTGGAGGGTATAAAAGATTCGGCACAGCCGAATTTAACACTCTCACTTGTTTTTTAAACAAAAAGTTGTTATTTGCAGCTTTGAAAACAAAGTAGGCTATAAACTTTAAAAAAAATTTTATTTTATTGATGTTGATACATTTTTAAAATTTAGCATAATTTTTACATGTCAAATGCATTTTGGAAATTTCGAAAGCGATGAGCAATTTATATTGTGGTGGTGAAAATAAATCTAAAAAAAATATATATTAATTAAAAACAAAAACTTTGGTAAGCAAAAAAACTACTTTTTGCTCATAATTGCTCTTAAGTCGCTATACCATAAATTAGTATAAGGGTTCCCAAGTAAGTACTAATTAACATCAGAACCAATTTTAACCAATTCTTTCAGTTAGAGCCTTTTAAAGTGGAGTCTTTTATATCAAATGAAGAGCTTTTCGAGCAGTGGAAAACACACAAATACAAAAGAAGAATAAAATACTGACGATTGAGACACAACATCTTGAAACACTTTCAAAAAAAATTTTTTCCGCGAAAATTTTTTTTTTCGCGAAATTGGTATATTATGGTATTATTGACCTACCTACAAAATTTTATGAGTTAACATAAAGAATAAAAGATGTTATAGGGTTTTGGCCGAAATTTACCACTGTGCAATGGTGCGTCATAGAGGGGTCCTTTATAAGACCGACCCCAATTAATTTTTACGTCTTAACATTTCTTTGGAACAAACTAATACCCTATCTCCAATTTCTAAGGGGGCTCCTACACAAAACGACATTTTTTAAAATTTGTTCCAACAGCTCTAACTGCCCTAATAGTGCCCTTAGAGCAACAAAATGTGTGACTGACCCACAATATTTTTTTAGTCCAAACATTTTCTCTGAACACACCTACCCTCTATCTTTAACTGTTAAGGCGGTCCCCATACAATTTTTTTTATTTTTTGTAAATTTGTTTTATTTAATCAGCTTCTACCGGTCCAATGGTGCGTCCGAGAGGGGTCATTAGTGAGACCGACCCCCAATTATTTTTACCCTACAACATTTTTTCAAAACATACCTACGCCCTATCTCCACTCCCTAAGTAGGCTCCCATACAAATAACAGTTGGAGCAAATTTTATAAAAATGTAAATTTGTATGGGAGCCTACTTAGGGTAAAAAAAAATGGGGGTCGGTCTCACTAATGACCCCTCTCGGACGCACCATTGGACCGGTAGAAGCTGATTAAATAAAACAAATTTACAGAAAATAATAAAAAATGTATGGGGACCGCCTTAACAGTTAAAAAAATATTGTGGGTCGGTCATACATTTTGTTGCTCTAAAGGCACTATAAGGGCAGTTAGAGCGGTTGGAGCAAATTTTAAAAAATGTCGTTTTGTGTGGGAGCCCCCTTAGAAATTGGAGATAGGATATTAGTTTGTTCCAAAGAAATGTAAAGACGTAAAAATTAATGGGGGTCGGTCTTATAAAGGACCCCTCTATGACGCACCATTGGAGCAGTAGAAATGATTTTAAGATTGAAAAATTACAATAAATTTTTTCAAAAAATTTTAAAAAATAATAATAATTGTTATCCCACAATCTTCCTGGGCAACAAATTTTTAGAATTGATAGAAGTTTTACACAAAAAAATTTCAAAAAAATCGAAGAGTACAAACATTTTCAAAAATGAGATTTAAATTTTAAAACTTAAAAATCGCATACTAGAGCGCTTTTAATAATTTTTTGGGATCTTTTTTAGAAAGTACGTAAAAAAACAAAAATTTTGAAATTTGGACCATTATTGAAGAAGTTATGATTAAAAGAAGTTTGAGTAAAGGAACAAAACTACCAATTTTTAAAAATTCGATATCTTTTGAACGGGTCATCAAAAAAATCTTAAAATTTACCACGAAGGAGTTTTCGAAGGGTACTAAAAACTGTAAACAAATTGGGAAAATCTAAAAAAAAGTTTTTCAAAGTGTCCGATTTCACATGGAATGCCCCATATACAATTTCTTTAATTCTGAAAAATTTTATCCTAAAGATGTAAAAAAATTCCTTAGGATCTCCTAAGAATATTTTTACATCCTGGTCCTTCTATATTTGTTTCATTTCCTTCTTTTTTCCTTTCTTTTTTTTTCCTTTCCTTTCATTTTTATACCCTCCAACTACAGTATGGGTGTATACTCACTTTGTCATTCCGTGTGTAACGCATCGAAATATCGGTCGGGGACCCCATAAAGTATATATATTATTGATCAGTGATCGATTCTAAGATATTCTAGCGATGTCCGTCCGTCCGTCCGTCCGTCTGTCCGTCCGTCCGTCCGTCCGTCCGTCCGTCTGTAGTTAACACGATGCAGTCCAAAATAAAAGAGCTAGACCCCTCAAGTTTGGCACAAATATGTCTTATGTTCCTAGGCAGGTTAAGTTCGGAAACTGGCAAAATCGGACCAGGGGGGAAAAAGTTTCCCCTTGAAGAACTAAACCAACATCTAAAAAAATACACATTTTAACATGTTTTTTTGTATTTTTGTTAAATAAATGAAACATTTGGTATATTTATCGCGATGGAAAGGTGCTCTCAACGTCCCCCACAGACCCCATAAACCCCCCCCCCCAAAAAAAAAAGAAACGCCCCTGGCAAAATTTTGTTTTTAATTTTTTTACATTTTGGAGGGTATAAAAGATTCGGCACAGCCGAATTTAACACTCTCACTTGTTTTTTTTATACCCTCCACTCTAGTGATAGAGGGTATATATAAGTTTGTCATTCCGTTTGTAACACCTCGAAATATTGGTCTAGGACCCCATAAAGTATATATATTCATGATCCTCGATCGATTTTAAGACGATCTAGCGATGTCCGTCCGTCCGTCCGTCCGTCCGTCCGTCCGTCCGTCCGTCTGTCCGTCTGTCTGTCTGTCTGTCTGTTGAAAACACGCTAACTTTTGAAAGACTTTACGGAGGCTCCTGAAGTTTGGCATATATGTTGGACATTTACCTGGTCAGGTTGGTATTGCAATCCAGCAAAATCGGTCCAGTGCACAGTGATTCGTTTCATTGGCAAAAATCAAAAAAAAAAAGTATGTCTTCAATGTTGATGATTTTTTGTATTTTTACAGTTTAATAGTAAACTAAAAGAAATATGTACTTTTCTTATTTTTAAGAAGTCATATGTTGCCACAAGAGGGCGCTAAAGTATGGAAATTCAACGCTATTGTGTTAAAACCTAAAAATTGATTTTTATAGGTTTACTAAAATAATTATTAAAAATCGAATTTTAAAGAAATCAATGAACTTTTTTTTGCAAAAGTTACTTAAATATATTTGCTAAAAGTTGTATTTGCAATTTTTTAGAATTAATCTTAAAATACATTTTTGTAATGCTCTGAAATCTATTTTTTTCTACCGAATCCCCAAAAATTGACAAATTTTGATGGAATGCATAAAAAAAGTTCGTGAGAAAAAAATTTTTTTTTTTCGCTTGTTCGATAGCTCGGACTATGGTTTATAAGGGAAAACAATAAAAATAACTAAGTTTTTGTCTGAAGTTGGAAAAAAGTTAGGTTTTTTTTGTGTCTTTATTTAATTTTTTTCAAAAGCTATATTATTAATGGAAAAAATATTAGAAAAAAAATCCAATATTAAGTATTTTTTCTTTACACATTGATATATTATATAGTATTCTGTAAAAATATAATAAAAAATCAGAAAAAAATTATGCAGTACGTGGGCCGTTTTGCTTTAAAAGTTATCTACGACTTTTACTAAAATCCCCAAAATCACCAAATTTTAATTGCCTTCATAAAAAAAGTTCGTGAATAAAATTTTTTTGTTTTTTATTTTTTTTGTACCTTTAACTATGTTTTATAAGATCAAAAAATAAAAATAACTAAGTTTTTTTTTAAAGTTGAAAAAACAATTTTTTAAGAAAATCAAAAATTGGATTATTTTTTTTTATTATTTATTTTATTTACTGTAAATAAATTTAAAAAATACATCAACATTTTAGTGTTTTTTTATATAAAAGGATTTATTGTATTGTATACCATAAATTTATAGTAAATAATTCGATAAAATAAGTATACAGTGGGCCATTTTGCTTTAAAACCAGTATTTGATTTTCGTTGGTATCCCAAATCAAAACCAAATTTTTTTTTGAGATACATAAAAAAAGTTCGTACTTAAAAAATATTTTTTATTGATTTTTTTAACATCCTATACTGTTTTCTTTACAATCAAATAATAAAAATAACTAAGTTTTTGAAAAAAACGAAAAAAAAAAAAATAAAAATTTGAAGTACCCAAAAAAATTTTTTTTTTTAAAGTTTTTTGTTATTAACGGGGTATATACTTAGAAATAAAGCAAGTATTAAACGAGTTTACTTAAAACTTATATTGAATAAATTTATTTTCGTAATGCAATAGGAAATAAGTGTTGCAAATGTTTTGTTTTTGCAGTTATTATGTATTTTTATATTTTTGACTATATTTAAAAAAAAAGGATATATTAACAGCTTTTTTGTTACTGCAAGCAACTCAACGAAATTTGGCACACTTATTGACGCCATTTGATCTAATCTATATTAAAAATTTGATAGCAATTGAAAGATTTTTAAAATAGTTACAGCGATTTCAAGAAAAAGGATATATGGCAGCCACGGGAGTCCTTGCTAAGATTAAAATACAAATGTTGTACGTCGATAGTTATCTAAATTTCAAAGACAATAACTAAGTTAAGTAATTTTATATCAAGTTTTGTGGCTAAAACTCCACTTTTAAATTTCAGGATATACGACAGGTACAAATGTCCTTCGACCGAATTGCTCAAAATTTTTATTTTTTTCTATTAATTAATTTTGTGCCCGCGTACCAAATTTGGAAAATCGTTGACAACTCTTTCTATTTTATTTTTGTGATTAAACTATGTTAACAATTTATTGGAGTTTTTAAAAAGGATATATAAATAACTTTTGTTTTACAAAACCGATTTCAGCGAAATTTGGCACACACATTGACATCACTTATTTAAATGTTTACAAAAAATTTCAAGGTTATCGAGTAATTTTTGAGCGATTTACAATATTTTTAAGAAAAAGGATATATGGCAGCCACACGAGTCCTTGCTTCAATATAGAAAAAAATTTACACATAAAATACTATATCAAAATTGGTAACATTGACAAAGTTTGGGAATTTTTTGACCATTTTTGTAGTTTTAATCACATATTTAAATTTCAGGATATATGGGAGGTAGGCGTGTCCTTGCTTCGATTTTTCCAAAAACTCGTTTTTTTCTTGATTAGATAATTTAATGCTTGTGTACCAAATTTCAGAAATCTGCGACCAATATTCTATTTTTGCCCACTCGATATATGGGAACGAATCACTGTGCAGTGGTTCAAAAGTTATAAGCAAATGAGTGAATTTCGGCAAGGGGTTTTCTGGAATTTACGAGATAAAACACACGGTAACTTTCCAACGGCAATTCTGAGGGTGCTGAAGTGTAGCATATATATTTGTCGTTCCTCTGGTCCGGTTAGTTTTAAATTTCAGCCAAATCGGTCTGGCGGTTCAAAAGTTATTAGCAAAACCGTAAATTTCAGATTAGTTCACCTTAAATTCACGTGTTGAAAACCCGTTAAACATGTTTTAAAAACATTTGTAAGTCAGAAAAATATTTTAAAAGGTATTTTTGTCACACAAAAATATTTTTACATAAACCAAAAAAAAAATACACTTAAAAAAAAAGTTTACACTCAAAAAAAATTTTACACTCAAAAAAAAAAATTGGTAAATTATTTTTTTTTTTTTTCAAATATTAACAAAAAAAAGTTTTTTTACACTAAAACAAAAAAAAATACACTCAAAAAAAATTTTACACTCAAAAAAAAAAAATTGGTTAATTATTTTTTTTTTCAAAAATTAACAAAAAAAATTTTTTTTACACTAAAACAAAAAAAAAATACACTCAAAAAAAATTTTACACTCAAAAATAAAATAAAAAAAGTTTTTAAACAGAAAATAAAATATTTCTAACCAAAAATGTAATTTTTTTCACGTTAGAAAATTTACTATCACTTAAAAAGGGCATTGTGGAGGGTATTCATAGATTCGGCTAAGTCGAATTTAACTTTTCTACTTGTTTTTTTTGAAATCGTTTTGGGGGGGGTGAAGAAATCCCATTCTCCCCCCCCCCCCCTGGATCCGCGCCTGCCGGTACCACAGAGTGGTGTAGGGTATAAAAAATGGGTTCGGAACTTCTGAGACATTGATAGCATAATTTGTCATAAATGTTATGAAAATTTAACTTAATTTCAAGGAAAAAGAGAAAAATTCTTGTGTTCGTGTAGGTATATAAATATTTTTTATGAACTTTCTTCAAGTATAAGTAATGTTTCATTATATTAAGTAAAATTTAAATTAATTCCAAAAAAATTTTGGGACCTAAATTAATAGGTTAGTAAAAATTTAATCGTTTAACTAATGACAAAAGACGACGTGTTTTTAATTTAACTCCGTGCTATTAGGTAGAGTAATAAAATTGTTTGTAATAGGTTTTTTGTCATATTTTCATGCCTTGAGCACGGAAAATGAAAATATCGATACAAATGAAACCAGTTTATAAATAGGCTCTGCTTTACTGACTGGTTATGGTCCTAGCACTGGTCGACCTTGGAGTCCGGCCTTGAGTCTGGCAAGGGTGATCAGCCTTATATTGGTGGCAAAAAGAAAAATAAACTAAAGCAGTCAAATATTAGGCAATGCCAGAGATGGCTTTATTTGAAATTAATTTAAAAAAATAAGACAACGTCATCAAGTGACGCTATCCGAACGCATTAAAGCATCGCTATTGTTTGCGAAAGTAGTCATTGCAGAACTGGACAAACTTTCGGCAATGCGCTCATCTGACAAAAAGCTCTCAGAAGCTGAGACATTTTTCGCAATAAAATTTTTTGTAATTTTATATTCTCAATTTCATTAAAAGTTTAAATCGAATACCTTAAAGTTAAAAAATTATAACGAAAAATGTGCGTTTAATTACTTTTATCAAACTTTATGTGAAACGAAACGAGTACAAATAAATTTTTAAATTTTTATGTGAAATGCTTTTTTGCAATAATGGCCTATAAAACGTTTTTCGTATAAAAAAAGTTTAAACCTGGCGCATTTTTCCCTGCATACAAATTCTCAAAACCAAAAATTTTTATAGCCTAAGATTTTGAGACATTTTGCGTATAGAAAAGTCTCACATTCTGAGCTGTTTTTCTTATAGAAAAATTCTTACACTAAGTCATTTTTCATATAGAAAAGTCTTATATTGAGACATTTTTCGTAAAAAAAGTTTTAGGTTCTGACATTTTTCCTATCGAATTTATGTAACTGAAATATAATTTTCTTTCAATTAGTATATTAATCTATCTCAGTTAATAAACAACATTAAAAATTTCTTTTAAACAATACCGAAATTTGTAATAAAAATTTTAGAAATAAAAAAAAATTAAAAACAAGAAAAAGAAAATAACAAACAAAATGATGATGGATTTCAACCAGGACGTATCCATGGAAATGTTGGAGGCTATGGAAGCAGTTAAACCCTCATAATCCAATAACGACATGATGAAGGATTTTGATCGGGCTATGGACGCTAAAATGTTGGAGGCGGTGGAAGCTCTCAACCCCTCGACATCAAAAAACAATATGTTGATGGCGGTGGAAGTAATGAAAGCAATCCAATATAATAATATGATAGAGACTTTGAACAGAAACTAGACGATGAAATGATGAAAACGGTGTAAGCAATAGATCCCTCCACATCACACAATCGCAGCTCCACACCAATAACAGCAGACTTCCAAGAGTCTAAGGAACTTTTTCCTTCAGAGTCGCCATCAAATGAGTTCCTATCAAATATAGAAATTCATAGAAGTTCATCCTTAAAAATTACTGTGAGGATGTCAGATGAAACACTTGCTAGAAATTTGGCAGCATTTAAGGAATTAGAGATGCGATTTATAGAGAGACTACTTAGCGATTCCCCTAATTATGTACACAACCCTCTGCAGTTGCCTTATGATGGACCCTTTATGGAAGGCATTGCGTTGCTTACAGAAATCCCCAACAACCAAATGGCTGAGTTCGAGGAAGATTTTGTTTTAATGATCAGTTGTTGCCCTGAAAACCTTTAGGTTTCCAAAATAAAATTTTTAAAAATAAGTAATAAAAAATTAATAAAAAATAATAAAAAAAAATAAATGTATTTTATTTATATGAGGCATTCGACACCAAATGTCCCGCTACAGAAAAACATATGTCCCGTAAATTTCTGAATAGGTTGTTTGGATAGCCCCATATGGAAAATGGTCAAATTTGTGGCGAGTTGCCTTGATTAAATATTTATCACATTATAACGGAGTGCACCACAATCTCAAAAATTTACATTCTTATATAGTTTTGTATGGGCTATCGATTGATTTTTTTTTTTTTTTGAAAATTTTTAGAACCCGTTCCGAAATTTTCCATTTTTTAAAATTTATTAAAAAACATGCCACTTTTTTTTCTTTTTAAATTTTTTTTTTAAAGTTTAGATGTTTGTCCATCCATACAAAAAATTCAGATACACGGTCTTCGTTTTTTTCGAGAAAATCGCATTTGAACTTTTAATTTCATAACAATTTTGAAATTTGCTTGTATTTTCTTTATTTAACGTTGCGAATGAGTATTATTAATTGCATAAATATTACTTATTCGCAATGTTAAAACAAAGAAATACAAGCAAATTACAAAATTGTTATGAAATTTAAAGTTCAAATGCAATTTCTCGAAAAAACGAAGAACTTGTTTCTGATTTTTTTTGTGTGGATGGACAAACATCTAAACTTTTAAAAAAAAATTTAAAAAAGATAAAAATGTGGCATGTTTTTTTTACAATTTTCTATTGAAATATTTTTTTTTTTAATTTTTAATAAAATTATGGGCAATCGATCCCGTAATCAACTGCATTCTGGCCAGACAATCTACCCATCGTGTCAAAGTCACTTGATACAAACATGTTTTTATATTTCTATAAAAAATTTTTGATTTTTTTTTTTTCTACAAAAAAATAACCTACTTTTGTAGGTGACAACTAATGATATCTTGTGAGGACTAAAGTCGACAGGCTCGTTTTAGTCCCACCTTCATATTTTACTTTTAATTAATTAAAAATATTATCCATTTATCTCAAATCAAATTAACGTTTTTGCTTAAAACCATTTTAAATTTAAGTTAAGTCCGTTAAATTTGAATATTTAGTAGTAACGCCACCTGGATGTCAGTGTCAGAAGTATAAGCTTACAAATACAACCCTAGCACCAGAGTGGTTGGCAATTCATGTAACAGCTCAATGTTTATGTGTATTTGTGTTGGACAAAATTGTATAAAAGCGCGATCAACCATACAACGAGAGCTTAGTCATTCGGAGGAAGGCAAGTGGTACGGTCGACAGTAGGCAGTAAGGTTGCAATTCGTTGATTTCAACTTTACTGGTATACAACGGAGACAAGTAGGGTGGTTGCAATTTGTTGATTTCAACCAACGACGAACTTAACTTAGAATCAAGTCTGCGACGGCTGGCTTCATGCGATGGCATGTGTATTCTACGACCCAGTACACCTGCATTAAATTGGAGGAACATTAAATTTTGGCGACTTCGGCAACGGACTTAAACCAGAATCAAGTCTGCGACGGCTGGCTTCATGCGATGGCATGCGTATTCTGATACTTTTCAACGGAATATTGATTTTACTACAACGGCGACGGATTTACAACCAGAATCAAGTCTGCGGCGGCTGGCTTCATGCGATGGCATGAGATTCTACAACATTTATTGGATTTTCCCACTGCAGACAACCACATCTATTCGTATTGACAAGAAAGATTAAATGTAAAAGTGCGCGTCGAAATCAATGTTATTTGTGTGTTTTAAATAACGTCTTTAAATAAAACTTTTTATAACGTTTTCTGAAAAAATTAAATTAAACTCTTTTTTATTTCTCTGCAAAATATAAATTTTTGTAACCCTGGACGTGACTGAGCCTATCCCAGCCTAGTGGGAAAAACCTGTCGTTACAATCTCATTAAAAAACACCAACAATTTAAAAAAAATTACTTACACAAATCATTAAAAATTTAAAGAATAATCAGTAGTTTTTACTTACAGAACAAAAATAAATGACTTTTAAAAATTAAATGTTAATGAAAGTCTTTATTTTATAGTGCGTTATTTTTGAAACAAAGGACAGAAGTAGTCATTAATAAAAACTGAACATCAAACAAATATTTTTCTTTTAAAAACAACTAAACGTAAAACTTTTTTTATAAACTACAAACAGTTAATGTCATAATTTTTTGGGTGCACAAAAAAATCAGAAGCGCATTTTTCTTTGTTTTCGAGTAAATTGCATTTGAATATTAAATTTTATAATAATTTTGTAGTTTTCTTGTATTTACTTGTTTCAACATAGCGTATGAGTTATATTGAATATTTGAGAAATTCGTTGATTTATAACTCATACGCCATGTTGGAGTAGGAAGAAACAAGAAAATTTCAAAGTTGTTATGAAATTTAATATTAAAATGCGATTTTCTTGAAAAACAAGCGAATACGCGTTTTTGATTTTTTTTTTTGGTGTGGAAAGACACCTGCTAAGCCCTGGTTTTGAAAAATTTTAAAACCAAAAACGCAGTTTTCTTAAGGATATCAATACACATGATTTTTTCGCTGAAAATTATAAACCATTAGGTATACAACGGTCATTCTATGAGTATAAGGACTACAAAATGTGGTTTGAGTTTTTGTTGTATCTGCAGTATTTACAGAGTTATAAGCATTTGAAACTTTCGGAAGTACTAAAATGTTGCTTAAAAATTAGGATCCAATGGGGACCTCAGATGTATAGCTCTAACGTGTTCCATAATTTTGAGTGTAGTACAAGTTACGACGTGTTTTTATTTAACTACGTGCTATTAATTAGAGTTTAAAAAATTGTTTGTAATAGGTTTTCTGTGATATTTTCATGCCTAAAGCAAGGAACATGAGCAATTAAAATTTTTAATTATTTAATTGCAAAATACACATTTTTCCATTTCAAAAGATCATAAGAGAAACAAAGAATATTTTAATTTAGTTCTTACTACATACACCGAGCAATGAATAATTTTTTTTTTAGATTTCAACTCAATTTATTGAATCTGACAATCTAATTTCTTCTGTCAATGAACATGCAAACATAAGTATAAGTCTATATTTTATGCAATTTTGTTTTATAATTTTTGCAATCGTTAACGATAAAAACATAAATTTGTTCAATATTCATTAGGGTGGAGCAAATTTTTTTTTTTCAAATTTCAAAATCATCGGAGTCAGAATAGCCGCCTTTAGGTCAATATTACACCTAACGTCATAACTCAAAAAATGTGATTTTTGAGTTAATGATGCGGAATTATTTGTTATATCATGCTTTATATTGTGTCAAAATTTCGAATTAATATATTTTAAACTCACCGCCATTATTACATTATCAACGTACCGGCCTTTTTTAATGGAAAACGAGTTTCAATTGTAAACTTTAAACTCGATTTCTGCAAAATCAAATATTTTGAGTTATTACACTATACAAGTAAATGAGCGATATGTATTTGAAAATATCTATGTATATCAAAAATTTTAAAATACTTTTAGTGTGAGCATATTTACACTGTGTATTTAGTATTGATGCATATTTAATTAAATTATACAATTTATGGAGTAAAAACATGTATCAATACAATACGGGGTTTTTATAACATTGTAGTAGGAATTAGAGATGCGCGCGTGACACGAATTATTCGTGATTCACGTGATTCACGCGTGAATCACGCGTGGTCGTGAGTGAAATTTATTTTTACTCACGTGATCGTGAGTGCGCGTGATCAGAAAAAATTGTTTCGTGCGTGAGCGTGCGTGAGTAATTTTTGTTTCGTGAGTTTGCGTGATTATTTTGTGCTGTTTGAAACAGAAAAAATATAAAAAAATGTCATTATATTGAATTAAGAGGGTAATTAATACAAAATTGTGATTTAAATAAATTTTTATTATTGTTTTAAGGAAAATCAATATTATTTGTGCAAGAAATCGACATTAGTAAAATAAAAATTTTATTAATTACAATTTCGTGAGTCTGCGTGAGCGTGATTATTTCGTGAGCGTGAGAAAAATTTTAGTTACTCACGTGAGCGTGCGTGAACGTGAGCTGAAAAAATAATTTCGTGCGTGATCGTGCGTGAGCAATATTTTTATTTCGTGAGCGTGAGCGTGCGTGAGTCAAAATTCACTCACGCGCCCATCTCTAGTAGGAATATTCAAGCTAACAAAAAAAAATAGTTAAAATCACAATGTTATCCATCAAATATTATATTTGGTTACATATGAGGCATTCCACACCAAATGTCCCGCTACAGAAAAACATGTGTCTCGTAAATTTCTGAATAGGTTGTTTGGATAGCCCTGTATTAAACTAAGAAAATTGCGTTTTTGGTTTTTCTAATTTTCAAAAACTAGGCTTAAAAAGCGTGGAAAATTGGTAAAATTTGTTGCGAGTTGCCTTGATTAAATATTTATCACATTAAAACGGAATGCACCACTATCTCAAAAATTAACATTCTTAAATAGTTTTGTATGGGCTATCGAATAAAATTGTTTACTTTGGAAAATTTTCAGAACCCGTTCTGAAATTTTCCATTTTTTAAAAAAAGTAAATTTATCAAAAAATCGGCAACTTTTTTTTCTTTTTTTTTAATTTTTTTTTTTAAGTTTAGATGTTTGTCCATCCACACAAAAAAATTCAGAAAAACATTTTTCGTTTTTTTCGAGAAAATCGCATTTGAATTTTAAATTTCATAACAATTTTGTAATTTGCTTGTATTTTCTTGTATTATCGTTGCGAATGAGTATTATTAATTGCAAGAATATTACTCATTCGCAACGTTAATACAAGAAAAAACAAGCAAATTACAAAATTGTTATGAAATTTAAAATTCAAATGCGATTTTCTTGAAAAAAACGAAAAATTTTATTCTGAATTTTTTTGTGTGGATGGACAAACATTAAAACATAAAAAAAAATTTAAAAAAAAGAAAAAAAAGTGGCCGGATTTTTGATAAAATGACTTTTTTTAAAAATGGAAAATTTCAGAACGGGTTCTGAAAATTTTCAAAAAAAAAAAAAAAAATCGATAGCCCATACAAAACTATATAAGAAAGTAAATTTTTAAGATTGCAGTGCATTCCGTTTTAATGTGATAAATATTTATCAAGGCAACTCGCCACAAATTTGACCATTTTTCCAATATTTGACCACGCCTCCTAAGCCCAGTTTTTGTAAAATTGAAAAACCAAAAACGCAATTTTCTAAGTTCCATATAGGGCTATCCATACAAGCTATTCAGAAGTTTGCGTGTTTTTGTTTCGCTGGACATTTGGTGTGGAATGCCTCATTTGAACAAAAAC
>CAWUER010000814.1:0-19936 GCA_963921195.1 Pegoplata infirma | reverse complement strand
TAGTAATCATTTGCTTTAAAACAGTAAAAAATTAAACTCTAAACAATTAAAAGGGTAATTTATAATTAAAAAAAATACAATATAAACAATTATTTTTTTTTATAAAATTAATAATACTCTTTCAGTATCACACTCTCTTATATTCTCTGTTTTTCTCGTTTTATGTGACGCAAATAAATTACAAGGTGTTCAAAAATATTTAGGGGAAACTAAATACACTTGATTCTGTTTCCCAGAATTAAAAAAAAAACCAAGTAGAAAAGTTAAATTCGTCTTTGCCGAATACAGTGCCCTTTTTAAGTGATAGAAAAATTTTCTAACGTAAAAAAACAATTTTGATTAAAAATGTTTTATTTTAAGTAAAACACTTAAAAAAATATGTCATTAACTGTTTGTATTTTATTTAAAAAATTTTACGTTTAGTCGTTTTTAAAAGAAAAAACATTTATTTGATGTTCAGTTTTTATTAATGACTACTTTTGTCCTTTGTTTCAGAAATAACACACTAAAATATACAGACTTTCATTAGCATTTAATTTTTAAAGTCATTTATTTTTGTTCTGTAAGTAAAAACTACTGATTATTCTTTAAATTTTTAATGATTAGTGTAAGTAATTTTTTTTTTTAAATTGTTGGTATTTTTTAATGAGATATCATTAGTTTTTACCTACACAAGTAGGTTATTTTTTTGTAGAAAAAAAGTTCAAAAAATTATTTATAGAAATATTAAAACATGTTTGTATTAAGTGACTTTGGCACGATGGGTAGAGTGTCTGGCCAGAATGTAGTTGATTGCGGGATCGATTCCCCAAAATTTTGTTAAAAATTTTTAAAAAAATATTTCAATAGAAAATTGTAAAAAATAACCTACGAAAACATTAATTTTTAATGTTTTCGTAGGTTATTTTTTTGGAATTTGTTGGTAAAAATAACAGAACTATCGTTAATTTTTAATGATTTCGTAGGTTATTTTTTTAGAATTTGTTGGTAAAAATTAATGAAAAAACGTAATTTTTTAATGTTTAATGTTACTTATTTTAGAAAATTTTGTCAACAGTAAAAAATAAATGTTATATATATATATATATATATATGATTTCCTTTAACTCCTACTGGAGCATAGGGCGTCCACTACGGCTGACTTCCAACGAACACGGTTTTGTGCAAGATTTCTAAGTTGACTCCAGCTCAAATTTAGAGACCTCATTTCATCCTCTGTAGATCTTCTCCAGGTTATACGAGGTCGACCGACTCCACGAAAAAATAAATGTTGATGTTTGTTAAATCAAATGAATAATTACTGGGATGGTTTTCAATTGTTTATTCACTGGTTTTAAATGTGTTTTTCATTTGTTTTTGCCTACAAAATATTTTGAGTGAACACTTTTTTAAAGTAATTTTTGTAAAAAAGTGCTATTTTTTTTGAGTGTAAATTTTTTTAAGTGTAACTATTTTTTTTAAGTGTAAAAATATTTTTGAGTGACAAAAAAATTTTGTAAAATGTTTTAAATTTTCAATACCACTTTTTTTTGTAAATTTACTTTTTTGTTAGTCAAATATTTGTTTTCAAGCTGCAAAAATTTCCGGAAAAGTTGTAAATTTACAAGTAAAAGTACAAACAAAATTTTTTTTAGAAAATATTTAACAAAGTATTTTTGTCACTCAAAAATATTTTACACTAAAAAAACCAAAAAAAAATTCCAGAAAATTTACTCGAAAAAAAAATTTTACATCAAAAAAATTTTACACTGAAAAAATTTTTTTTTCACAAATAATAAAAAAAAATTTTTACTCAAAATAATCAACACTGTTCATTTTTTTCACAATTGAAAACTAACTACACAGAAAAAAAAAACAATAAATAAAAAAATCGCAGATTTAATTAAAAACAAGTAAGAAAGTTATAGTCGGTCAAGACCGACCATATGATACCCTACTCCAGTGTTTTCCGGAAAATAGGTCCCAAGTCCAAACATGGACCGATTGGATCTGTCTTTTGTTAGATCTTTATTTGGTGTAGAAAACACACACAGATCAAATTTTAGTGGAATTGGTTTATTTTTTTTTGTCAATAGACCGATTTAAATGAATATCGGTGGAAATTTTTATATGGGGGACTTACAAGGGAAGTATCTCAACCCATATGAACCGATTTGCCTGAAACTTAAAATACATATAAAAGAGACGATTTTAAGGTTGGGGTGTCTCGGCTTATCGGCCATATCAGAGTTTTAAAATTTCATTGTCCCCTTATGAAACAATATGGACCTCCGGGAAAATTTTGATAACTCCCGAACTAACAGGAATATCCTTTAGAGCAAAAATACGTGTCGACTTAAATTTAATAAAGATTATTTCGTATTCATATGGACATCGTAGGGCTATATCTTCATATAAATACCCCCCAAAATTTACACATTTTCATGAAAAAAGTATTTAACGAAGCCAAACTTTTACAAGCTTATGCCACCGTTAGATAGGCATTAAAAAAACCTTTCTTCTCATATGTAAACATCGTATAGTTTCTTAGAAAGAAATGGCTGGAAAATCCAAAAAACGATTTTTTTGTAATTTTTTGACCCATGTTTTGAACCCCTAAATCCCCGATATGGCCGATAAGCCGAGACACCCCGACCTTAGAATTGTCTCCTTTATATATATTTTACGTTTCATGCAAATCGGTTCATAAGGGTTGAGATACTTCCCTTGTTAGTCCAAATATATTCCGATTTGATTAGGTTACTAAAGTGCACGTTTAACACCTAAAAATAAAATTTTTATCAAATATTTCCATTTTTATGAATTTTGAGTGAATTGTGTGAATATCGGGAGGGTGGTTTGTATGGGGACTACCAGAAGGACTGACCCGATTCCTTTGAAATTTGGAATGGTGATTCGTGCGTACAAAATTTGTTTACCCACAAAATTTCAAAGCGATATCTGTTATAATACGGTTATTAGAGTCATTTAAGCTGAATCCAAAGGGGGCGTTTGTATGGGGGGTAGGTCTTAACATGGCCCGATTTTCTCCAATTTTAATAGGCTTCGTCCTTGGGCCAAAAGGTGCTTAAGTTTCAAATTTCAAGTCAATTGATTGAAAATTGCGACCTGTATCGTGCTTAAACCGATAGATGGACAGACGGACGGACGGACATCGTTAAATCGACTCAAAAATTAATTCTGAGTCAATCGGTATACTTGAAGGTAGGTCTAGGACCAATATTTCGGGTAGTTACAAACATCAGCACAAACTCATTATACCCTGTACCACAGAGTGGTGTAGGGTATAACTAATTAAATCCGGATCAATCACTAAAATGCGCATATTAATTAAAAATATTTGTGTGTCGTTAATTAAAAGTAAATGGATATTTAGTAAATTAAAAACTTAATACTATAAATTAAAAATTTTAATTAAAATTGTTAAAGAAGTAATTACAATTTTAATTATATAAATTAAAAATTTAATTAAAAAAAATTTACAAACCAATTAAAATTTTAATTGTATAAATTAAAAAAATTTATAAAAAATATTACATTTTGTAAAAAATAAACCATTAAAAAATAAAACTTTTTTTAATTAAAAAATAGTATAAAAAAAATATTTCTTCAAACTTTACCAACTATATTTATGCCGTTAAGTCATAGTCAGTGAGATATTTTTATAAAGTTGATTGACCTTTTATATACATATACATAAAACTATAAACAAAATGAGAATTCAAAAAACTATATGAGAATTAAAAACAATTTTCAACAAACTGTTGAACTTATGTATTTTTTTTTGTATATAATACAATGCAAGAGAGAAACACGCGGAAAACAAAACAAAAAAAGATAAGTAAAGCTAAAAATTTAATTAAACAATTAATTATAGTAATTATATACTTAATAAATATTAAATTAAAAAACAATTAAAACTTCAATTAAAATAAAGTTAACAATTTAATTAAACAATTAATTCTATTAATTAAAAATTTAATTTATTAATATTATATTAAAAAACAATTAAAATTTTAATTAAAATAAAATATGCAATATTATTTTCTGTGTATCACTTCAAAAGGGAGGGTATTCATAGATTCGGCCAAGTCGAATTTATTTTTTTACTTTTTTTTTTTTTCTAAAATTTTTTTTAGTACAATCTTCAGTGAAAAAAAAAGACAACTAACATTTAGGAAAAAGTTTATTTGAAAATTTTTCATGAATTTTGCTAAAATTTAGATAAATTTAACTAAAAAATGGGAAATTTTCCTAACTATAAGGAAAAAATTTAAGTTCATTTACTAATAAATAGTTTATAGTTTTCTTAAAATGGGCTTCTTAAATATTTATATCGAAAAAAATTCTTACTGCCAAAGAAAATTTCCCCAAATCTAAGAAACCTATGTATATTTATTTTAAAGATACATTTTTTAAATATATGTTCACACTAAAAAAAAAACAAGTAAAAAAGTTAAATTCGGCCTTGCCGAATGTAGTGATACCCTCCACAATTTCAAATAGATTATTGCAAAAAACTTTATTTAAAAGGAAATTACTTTTGAAAAAAAAAAAAAAATGTAAAAAAAATTTCCGCGAAAAAAAATTTTGGTAAAAAAACTCCGCGTTTTTTTTTCTTCTTTTGTCAAAAAATATGTTCGTACTTGTTTAAATACCATTTGGTGTTCAATTATGTTCACACTAGCTCGCCCGCCGGTACTTCGTTACCGGTTATGTTAAATACCGGATAATGGAAGGATCAGGATTACCCTACCGATTTCAAAAAATGACTCATATGTAGTCTTTGTTTTATTTAATTGTGGACATTTAAGTCTTTCATAAAATAATATTTCATTCAATAACTTAAACAATAAAATTTGAATAATTTCGGTGGTACGTTGTCATATACGTTCCGGTGAAAAAGATTTTGACAATTTTCGAGCCCTTATGTCGGGATTTTGGATCTTGTGTGAGAAAATATTTCAATGAAAAAAGAAATTGGAAAAAAAAATTTTGGGTAAAAAAACGTATAGAGAGAAAAAATATGGAGTTAAAAAGTTTAATACGAAAAATTTTAGTAAAAAGTATCATTCTATACACTCAAAAAAATACGTTAGTAGATTTACTAATTTTTTTTTGCTAATGCTAGTTAGCTAACTTTTAGCAAATTTTTAGTTGAGATTAGCATGTTAGCAAAAAATTCTTGTAAACTTCATTTAGCACATTAGCAATTTTAAACAAACTTTGAACTAATTTCTTTTGCTAAATTTGAAATTGAGTTGACAACATTTTTACA
This sequence comes from Pegoplata infirma, assembly GCA_963921195.1. Lineage (NCBI taxonomy): Eukaryota > Metazoa > Arthropoda > Insecta > Diptera > Anthomyiidae > Pegoplata > Pegoplata infirma. Next base: position 14,658 of record CAWUER010000814.1, on the reverse strand, counting down.
AGATTTTTTGCTAACATTAGCAAAAATAAATGGTAAATTTTTTTTTATTTTCAGAAAACTTAAAATGGCGCTATCTCGGAAACTAAGCCAGATAGAGCAAAATGGAGGGCATTTTTGGTTCTTAGAATCTCCATACTTTCGCGGGTCCTCTTCACATGTGTGGACCCTAATGGGACCTAACTTTGGATCTAAAAAAGTTAGCATTCCCGAAAATTTTAAAATGCTCATATCTCGGTAAATATTGCCGACACAACAAAAAGTCCAAAAGAATTTTTGTAGCTCTCAACACGTAGCACAAGACCGCAAAATAACCAAAAGCTCTCCGAGTAATATTTTTGAAGTTATCGAGTTTCTTAATTCTCAAGACCCCATTGATCCCCCAAAATCACGTATCTCAAAAACTAAGCAAGGTAGAGCGAAACGGACACACATTTTGGATCAAAAACTATGACGATTTTTAAGGAACCCAAGTAGGTCTAGGCCCATCGGGGTCTGGACCTATTGGGTCCGAACCCAATGGGGTCCTCAAATGTGTATGAACTAAGTTGAAATAAAAATTATTTCAGTTAACTAATTTTTAGCAAAACGTTTTTGCTAACTTTACCAAAAAAATTGTGGGTTCAAAATCAGCAAATTTTCTTGTAGGTTTACAAGCTTTTTTTGCTAACTTTACAGTTTTTTTTTTTTGAGTGTATTGTTCCCCGCTCTATTCCATTTCGTTCCCCGTTCTACTCCATTTTATTTCCAATTCAATCTCCGGGCAAGTTTCATTCCTCACCATACAATATGCGTTACAGAAAAAAAGTGCTATTGTACACTCAAAAAAAAAAAACTGTAATGTTAGCAAAAAAAGCTTGTAAACCTACAAGAAAATTTGCTGATTTTGAACCCACAATTTTTTTGCTAAATTTAGCAAAAATGTTTTGCCAATAATTAGTTAACAAAAAAAATTTTTTTTGACACATTTGAGGACCCCATTGGGTTCGGACCCGATAGGTCCAGACCCCGATGGGCCTAGACCTAGTTGGGTTCCTTAAAAATCGTCATAGTTTTTGATCCAAAATTTGTGTCCGTTTCGCTCTACCTTGCTTAGTTTTTGAGATACGTGATTATAGGGGACCACTGGGGTCTTGAAAATTAAAAAACTCAATAACTTAAAAAATATTACTCGGAGAGCTTTTGACTATTTTGCGGTCTTGTTCTACGTATTGAGGGCTACAAAAATGCTTTCGGACTTTTTGTTGTGTTGGCAATATTTACCGAGATATGAGCATTTTAAAATTTTCGGGAATGCTAACTTTTTTGGATCCAAAGTTAGGGCCAATTAGGGTCCACACATGTGAAGAGGACCCGCGAAAGTATGGAGATTCTAAGAACCAAAAATGCCCTCCATTTTGCTCTATCTGGCTTAGTTTCCGAGATAGAGCCATTTTAAGTTTTCTGAAAATAAAAAAAAATTTACCATTTATTTTTGCTAATGTTAGCAAAAAATCTTGTAAAAATGTTGTCAACTCAATTTCAAATCTTAGCAAAAGAAATTAGTTCAACGTTTGTTTAAAATTGCTAATGTGCTAAATGAAGTTTACAAGAATTTTTTGCTAACATGCTAATCTCAACTAAAAATTATCTAAAAGTTAGCTAACTAGCATTAGCAAAAAAAAATTAGTAAATCTACTAACGTATTTTTTTGAGTGTATTTATCTTATAGATATAAAAATACAATTTTACACCACTTGTACCAATTTAGGTACCCCTTTTTACCCTGTCCATCTCTTGGGTGTTATTTCGGATGAAGGATACTGCACGTCAAGTTTTGAGTTTCTAGGCTTTAATAGTTAGATAGGTACAAATTACCATTTGCCACCTTTTCCACTTAAAATTAAATTTTCTAAAAACCTTTTTTCCTTTACCGTTATTTCAAGAAATATAAGAAGTACCAACCTTACACTTTTTTATGCCCTTTACGATTCTTAGAAACAGAATTTCCAAAAAGTACTTTTTCCAAAATATTTTTTCAATAAAGAATACAGCATTCAAGCTTTCACTGCCTAGGATCATTATTTCAAGAAGTATATGTAAAAAGTATAAAAAAACATTTTTCTATACCTCTAGAAACGGAATCTTTTAAAAATACTTTAGCATAGCAGATTGTTTTTTTTTTTACCGAAGTACCCCACATTCCAAAATTCAAGCTTCTAAGACCATTATTATAGGAACAAAAAAAATTAATACCAAAATTACGTTTTATTACCCCCGTTAGAAACGGAATTTCCAAAAAGTACTTTTTCCAGGATCCTATATTACAAATAGCAATTATCTAGGAATATTATTTCAGCAAATATTAAAAGTACAAAAAGTATACTTTTTAATCCCGTTAAGAAACGAAATTTCCAAAAAGTACTTTTCCCAAAATTTTGGTTTTCACCGAAGGATTTTACATCCAAAATTTTAAGTTTATGGAACCATTTCGTCAGAAAATATCAAAATAACCGGAAGTACATTTATTTAGCCATTTTACCCTACTAAGAAGCGGAATTTCCCAAAAGTATTTTTTCCAGAATGTTTTTTTCCCCGAATGATCCTACATTACAAATTTCAAGATTCTAGGGCCATTACTTCAGGAAATAAGAACGTACTTAAAGTTAAAATATTTACCCGTTCCACCCCCTAAGAAAAGAAAATTTCAAAAATTACTTTTTCCAGAATTTGCTTTCACTTAAGGATCCTACATTCCAAATATCAAGTTTCTATGATCATTATTTCAGGATATATAAAAAGTGCCATTAGTACTATTTTTACCCCTTGAGAAAAGGAATTTTCAAAAAGTTCTTTTTATAAAAGGTACTTTTTTAGGTACTTTTACTAAAAGGTACTTTTTGTAGGTACTTTTACTAAAAGGTACTTTTTATAAAAGGTACTTTTTATAAAAGGTACTTTTTAAAAAAGGTACTTTTAATTAAAGGTACTTTTTATAAAAGGTACTTTTTATAAAAGGTACTTTTTGAAAAAGATACTTTTTATAAAAGGTACTTCTTATAAAAGGTACTTTTTTAAAAGGTACTTTTTATAAAAGGTACTTTTTATAAAAAGTACTTTTTATAAAAGGTACTTTTTATAAAAAGTACTTTTTATAAAAGGTACCTTTTATTAAAGATACTTTTTATAAAAGGTACTTTTTATAAAAGGTACTTTTTATAAAAGGAACTTTTTATAAAAGGTACTTTTTATAAAAGGAACTTTTTATAAAAGATACTTTTTATAAAAGGTACTTTTTATAAAAGGTACTTTTTATAAAAGATACTTTTTATAAAAGGTACTTTTTACAAAAGGTACTTTTTATAAAAGGTACTTTTTACAAAAGGTACTTTTTATAAAAGGTACTTTTTACAAAAGGTACTTTTTACAAAAGGTACTTTTTACAAAAGGTACTTTTTCCAAAAGGTACTTTTTATAAAAGGTTCCCCCTAAGAAATGCATTTTCCAAAAAGTACTTTTTCCAAAATGTTTTTTTCACCGAAGGATCCTACATTCCAAATTTCAAGTTTCTATGACCATAATTTTAAGAATTAAAAAAAAAGTACCAAAAGTACACTTTTTACCGCTTTTATCCCCCTTAGAATCAAAATTTTCAAAAAGTGCCATTTCCATTTGTTTTTTTAGCAAAGGATCCTATATTCCAAATTTCAAGTTTGTATGACCATTATTTCAGTAAATAAAAAAAAGTACCAAAAGTACACTTTTTTACCCGTTTTACACCCGTAGTCAGCGTTGGCCAAAAACCCAGCCTTAGTGGACCTTTTTCTCGGGAGGTGAACCTACATTGCAAATTTCAAGTTTTTAGGACTATTATTTAAGGAAATATAAAAGGTACCAAAAGTACAGTTTTTTACCCTTTTTACCCCCTTAGAATCAACATTGGCAAAAATCCAGCCCCAGTGAACATATTTTCCGGGAGGTGAATCTACATTCCAAATTTCAAGTTTCTAGGACTATTATTTAAGGAAATATAAAAAGTACCAAAAGTACAGTTTTTTACCCTTTTTACACCCTTAGAATCAACATTGGCAAAAATCCAGTTTTAGGGGATCTTTATTCCGTGAGGTGAACATACAGTCCAAATTTCAAGTCTCTATGACCATAATTTCGGGAGATATAAAAAGTACAAAAAGTACAGTTTTTTACCCTTTTTACCCCCTTAGAATCAACACTGGCAAAAATCTGGCCTTACTGGATCTATATTCCAGGATGTGAACATACAGTCCAAATTTCAAGTCTCTGTGACCATTATTTCCTGTGATATAAAAAATACCAAAAGTACAGTTTTTTACCCTTTTTACCCCTTTAGAATCAACATTGGCAAAAGTCCAGCCTTAGTGAATCTATGTTCCGGGAGGTGAACATACAGTCCAAATTTCAAGTCTCTATGACCATTATTTCGGGAGTTATAAAAGGTACCAAAAGTACAGTTTTTTACCCTTTTTACCCCTTAGAATCAACACTGGCAAAAATCTAGCCTTAGTGGATCTATATTCCGGGAGGTGAATCTACAGTCCAAATTTCAAGTCTCTAGCTTCAGCGGTTTGGGCTGGGCGATGATGAATCAGTCAGTCAGTCACTCACTCACCCAACTCTTTTATATATATAGAAGAAGAAGATATGCCAACCAGAAGACGAATTAAAGCATTTTGTATTTTTAGGTTATGTTGAATGTACTGAAATTTTTGAGGTGTGCTTACATTTTCGTTCATAACTTTTGAACCGATATCGCTCAAATGCAATACCAAACTTCTCGGGAGAACTTCCGAAAAATATGTTAAGTTTCAGTCATCTCTGTGCAATATTTTGTCCGCGACAGCATTTTCCACAGACAGACGGACAGACGGACATCGCTAGAATGTCTTAAAATCGATCGGGCATCATGAATATATATACTTTATGGGGTCCCAGATCGATATTTCGATGAGTTACAAACGGAATGACAAACTTATATATACCCTCTATCACTAACAAGGGAAGTCTCCCTGGTGTCACCCTCCGATCTTCATGAAATTTGGATATGTTTTTAAGAACGAAAATTTATTCGACACGTATTTTTTTTTAGCGGCCCAAACTCATTTTTAGGGGGGGTCGATTTGTATGGGGGGAAATTGACCTTTCCCAGTTTTTTACGATTTACACCTATTTAAACAAAATTAATATAGGCATGTGTGGTATCAGATTAAAGGTATTTAAAATACCTATCTCCTGGTGCCAACAACGGGCCAAAGAAGTTAATATTTCTCGACTTATTAACAAAAATGTCCTAAAATTTTGGTATTTTACTCAATATGACGAAAAGTTGTGCATGTTTGGACACGTTCTTAGCACACGTAGATAGGTTTTCCAAAGACCTTTCATTTGGTATATAACATGACTAGGTAAATTGCCTTGTCTTCCCCCCTCCTTTTTACCCCCTAAATATGAATTTGGGCCGCTAAAAAAAAATACGTGTCCCTTTATTTTTTCTGATCTACAAAATAAAACCAATTCCATAAAGATCCGCGTGTGACACTAGGGAGACTTCCCTTGTAAGTGGAGGGTATAAAAAAAAAAAATAACTAAAAAATCGGAAAATTAACTAAATTTAAGGAAAATTGATAATGATTTAGTTCCATTGCCATGTTTTCCTTTTTTAGTCCATATTATTATTAAAAATAAGGACAAGAAAAATATTTAATATTATTCCAATTTGAATTAGAAAATGGGTAAAAATGTCGTATAAAAAATATAAAAATAGTTGGAACTTTAAGCTAAAATAACACAAAAAAGTTAATTTAAAATAATACAAAAAATTTCATTATCCAAGGATTTTGAAATTGTCCCACTTTTGGATAATTATATAGAAAGTGGCAACACTGATGTGTAGAAATAAAATGTAATTTTATTTATTACTGTTATACAAGAACATACTTTTATATTTATGTACTTCAAATAATAAACCCAATGAGAATTTCACAGGCAAGCATGAAAAAAAGTAAATCAATATTTTTCCTAAGTTATGAAATATTTACTAAAATAATGGAAAATATTTCTTTAAATTAAAGCAGATAAATATGATTGATAGTAAATTACGTCCTAAAACTAAAGAAGAGGAATATGTCTTAAAAATAAAGATTTTTTTATATATTTATTGAACATGTCTTTGGCGGTGAAAATTTCTTCCATGTATTCCCTAATTAGGGAATTCAATTTAAGGAAAATTATGGACTATTTAATAGTAAATTAACTAAAATTTAACAGTTAAGAAAATTTCTCAACTTTTAGTTAAATTAAACTTAGTTGTGGAAAAATTTATAAACTATTTTGAGGAAAATGTTTCCAAAGTTTAAGGTAAATTTTTTTTTGAGTTCAATATTTTCACTTCTTCATTTGATTTAGGCATAAAATGTAGCATTTTTGCCTTACGAGAGGCAATATTTTTAGAAAACAACGTTTTAACATTAAACTAAAAAACGAAAGCGAAACATTTTGGATTTTTTTGTATTTGATATCATTTTGGTACCCAACCTTATTCGAAAGGGGAATTTTGAATTCAAAGGGATCTGCGCATTTAGACATAGCGCTGATTTTCACTGGATCTGAGAGTTTTTCTATTAAAAATATCTCAAATTCTTTTCGGAAAATGTTAGTAGTTTAAATCTCTTAGCATCCTCATATTCTCTGCTCTTTTCAATCTCTGAACGCTTAAATTGTTTTATACAGTTCAAAAAACGTAACTATTATTTAGTGTGAATCACCTGTTTGCACTTTTGAAATTAGGTATTTTAATTATTTGTTTTTACTACATATGATATTTGGATGAAAGTGTGGCACTCGAAATTTGATTTTAAAAATGAGTCATTTACGATAAGGAAATCTAAAACATGGAATTTAGCACCGAAACTAGCACATGTCTAGCAATAAAGACTATTGCTAGTTGGTTAATTTGATGTTGATTGATGCATAATTAAAAAAATATTTTTTAAAATATGTAATAATTCATAGTATCCAATTGGAAAAAAGTTCACGGGGTTAAATGATCAATATTTTCCAAAAGATAAAACATTAGTAAGGAATAATGTTTTGTATTTTATTTTATTTTATTTTATTTTATTTTATTTTATTTTATTTTATTTTATTTTATTTTATTTTATTTTATTTTATTTTATTTTATTTTATTTTATTTTATTTTATTTTATTTTATTTTATTTTATTTTATTTTATTTTATTTTATTTTATTTTATTTTATTTTATTTTATTTTATTTTATTTTATTTTATTTTATTTTATTTTATTTTATTTTATTTTATTTTATTTTATTTTATTTTATTTTATTTTATTTTATTTTATTTTATTTTATTTTATTTTATTTTATTTTATTTTATTTTATTTTATTTTATTTTATTTTATTTTATTTTATTTTATTTTATTTTATTTTATTTTATTTTATTTTATTTTATTTTATTTTATTTTATTTTATTTTATTTTATTTTATTTTATTTTATTTTATTTTATTTTATTTTATTTTATTTTATTTTATTTTATTTTATTTTATTTTATTTTATTTTATTTTATTTTATTTTATTTTATTTTATTTTATTTTATTTTATTTTATTTTATTTTATTTTTTATTTGATTAAAACTTCGAATGAAAATATGAACAACACATCACCAATTTCGATTTCATGTGATTCGGAAAATTTCATGTGATTTGAAAAGTTGTGAAAGACATTACAAAGGCCTAAGCAAAGCATTTTGTTCATCTATTCAAAATTATTGAGGTATTTAGAACATACTTTGTGTTTTATAGATAATTTTGTAAGAATATTTTTGATTTGCCCACGAAAAATTGGAGGCGTAGAAAGGTTTTTTAATTTAACACTTTCTGTTTAGTATTTTTCTCTATAAAATTTATCACCACAACACTCAGTCTATGATCAAAACGCACGTGCTAATATAAAAGTCATACATTAGTACTAAAACTTGTTATCTTACGAAAGTTCTAATCAGCTAATAATTTTATAATAATCAATTTATAATTAAATAATGATAAGGTTAAATGATGATAAGGTTATGTAGGTTTGCCAGATCTAATAGAGTCAGGAAGATAATACTTCCACGGCACAGAACTCTTGTATCTGAGTTTCATTTTTACCTTAATGCCTCTCGTCTTTGGAACAGGCTTCCAGAAGATCAACAACTTAACAGCAACGCTTCATGTTTTAAAAAATTTCTTTTTGATTATTTTTTCGAAACTAAAATTGTTTCAACTATTTTTAAATTTTTTTTATAACTATTTTTTTTTGTTTTATTTGAACGTTTTATTTTTTCATAAATGTATGTAATTCTAATTTAATGGTTTTTCGTTGTTTTTAGTTTTTATAATTTTTTCTTTGTATTAAATTGTTTTTATCATTTAAATTGCTTATCATAACCATTCCTGTACTCTAATTATAAGATTTATCTTGTTGTGCAGGAATTAAATATATAAATTAACAGCTTTACCACAAGAATATAAAATAAATTTAAAATGAGCTTTTAATTTTATTTCCGTACAAATTGTTTTTAAAATCGACTTTCAAAAAATGTATTGAAAATTTGAAATTTAAAATAAAACTTTTGTTAAAATAGACTTTTTGTTTTCTTGTGGTAAGGGCCTAAATAAATAAACTGAAATTTTGAGTTTTTTAAAAATGAAAAAAATACAAAAAATATGTTGCGATACATTTTTATTAAATTTGACGTGCTAAATATGAATATCATAAAAAAACCTGAAATCGGTCAAGCGGCTTTCGAGATATCGCTATTTGATATTTGTCAAAAAATTTCAAAAAACGGGCGAATTTTTCCTACGTTTAAAAAAAAAAAAAATAATTTTTTTCCATTGACTGTAAGAGGAGGATCTCCCATAATTTTCCTTTTTTATTATTTTTATATATCAGGAAAAATGAGGTAAGTTGCGTCCTTTCAAAAACTGATCCTTTAATACCATTCAAAATTTTCAACAAAATATTTTGATAAAGTTTTCAAATGACTTTATTCACATCCTTTTATTCTGATATGGCAAAATAAAAAAATGGAAAAATTAGCGGAGATCCTGCTCTTTCATTTGCCATCACCAGTGTCACCCTAGGACAAGTACAAATAATTCAACAATATTTTACAAAATGTTTCTTTTAAAATTTTGAAGTCCTTTTAAAAGGAAACAGGATCACGAAATGAAAAATTGTAAATGCAGTTTGACTTCATTTGATCTCTACTTTTAGACGTATACACTCAAAATAATCACTCTGTTAAATTACAGAGATACTCTGCTGAGCCAGCAGAAAATACCATAGATTTCCAACTAGCAAGATTTTTTGTTATTTTACGAAGAAAACTCTGTAAAATGATTTCGATAATAAAAATAACTGTAAATTGACAGAATTATCTGTAAAATATTGATAAAACCAAAAAGAATTTTAACAAAAAAAACTCTGTAAATTTACAAATTTTTAGTTAAATGCATTTTATGTGTTCAAAATTTTGCAAAAAAAAAACTTTGTAAATTTACAAAGTTTTAGTTAAATCCACTTTATGAGTAAAACTTCTCTGCATAAAAAACATTAATTAAAATTAATTAACTAAAATTTAAATTTTGTTAAATTTGCCCGCTTTAATTCTTCCAAATTGTATTCACAAAAATTAAAAAAGTAAATTTTTTTATTTTTGTGAATATTACGAGTTTCTAACAACTCCAATTTTACACTTCATCCTTGTAAAATTTAACAGTTTTTATTGTAATTTAAGACACTTTTTAAAGAGGGGTTTATCGGTCATATTTAGAAGTTTTTTGAAGTGATTTTTATTTTTACAGAGCAATAGGTAAAATTACGATTGAAATTTAGTATTTTGGTTACGAGAAAAAAAACAAGGTATTTTTCTAAAACTCTGTTTATTTAACTCTGTTTATTATCTGTAAAATAAAGATTACAAAGTCAAAAGTAAAATTACATATAAAATTTTGTTTTTCGGTCACAAGAAAATTCAAAGTATTTTCTTAAAATCTGTATTTCGACAGATAACTTTGTCAAATATCTGTCGAATTAAGATTACAGCCATTTTACAGAGAACTTAACAGAGTAATTATTTTGAGTGTATCATACGGTTCATGTTTAATATTGGCTGTCGGACGGTGTTATAGAGCTTAAGAAAAACTTTAATTTAATTTTGTTGTGACAAAAATAATTTAATTTTGTTGTGACAAAAAAACAAAGATTCCTCTGTTATATTACTTTTTACTTTGTAATCTTAATTTTACAGATATCTAACAGAGTTTTCTGCTAAAATACAGATTTAAGCAAAATACTTCGTATTTTTTATAAACGAAAAAGTTGTCAGTTTTGAGTAGTTTTTGTTACCAAATTTTATGTGTATATTTTTTTATTTTTTTTGAGAAAAAGATGAAGAAGTAGCAAAAAAAGTTATCAAAAAATTTTTTCAGAAATCTTATAAAAATTTTACAAAATAACATGCATTTTACTAAGCTCTGTAAATTTACAGAGTTTTTTCTTTAATTTTTTTGCATCAAATGCATTTTACAAATATATGTAAATTTACATAGTTTTCTTTGCTAAATGGTGATTTTTTAACCAATATTTTACCAGAAACTCTGTAAATTAGCAGTTTTTTTTTTTGTCCAAATCATTTTACAGAGTTTTAAAGTAAAATTACAGAGTTTTCTCTGTCAAAAAGCTTTCAAATTTAACCAATATTTTACTATAAACTCCGTAAATTAACAGTTTTTTTGTAAAAATCATTTTTCAGAGTTTTTTAGTAAAATTACCAAGAAATGTTGTTAGCTGGAAAAGTATGGTGTACTCTGTTAAATTAGAAGAGTTTTTCTGTAATTTAACAGAGTTATTATTTTGAGTGTACTAAACACGAAAAAATATTAATAAATAATTAAATTTTTTGGGAGTTTTATTAAGGTTTGGTTTATTAGTGAAGAAAAAAGATACTTTGGAAAAATTTTACAAGACCTCCCTTCACAAGGGGAGGGGGAGCCATTTCTCAAAAAAAAAAAAAATATCATCAACTTTAAACGTTTAAATAAGCATTTATTATTTATAAGGGGACGAAAAGAAGTCGTTCCTGAAAGTTTTGTCAGTTTGGGTTAAAGTTTAAATTTTTTGGTGAACATTTTCTAAAAAACGAAGAATTTGACCGAAGGTCGCCACGGGTTAAAATGATCGGATTTGGCTTAAATTAATTTTAACAAAAGTTTGTGTCGAGCTCCATGAAAGCGTCAAGTAAGAGAAATTATAAGATTTGGTTTAAAAAATTCTTGAACGTAGGAAAAAAAACATTTTTTTTTTTGAACACTAAAACAAAGATCTAAAATTTAACCAGCCTTTTAGAAAAATATCGTATAAAGTTAGTAGACAAAAATATGTTTTAATAAATTAATTTAAATAAAAAAATAATAATACACAAAAAAAGAATTCTTCGAACCGAATTTGAACCAGTTATTTAAATCTCTGTATATATAAGTTTGTCATTCCGTTTGTAACACCTCGAAATATTGGTCTAGAACCCCATAAAGTATATATAATCATGATCCTCGATCGATTTTAAGACGATCTAGCTATGTCCGTCCGTCCGTCCGTCTGTCCATCTGTCTGTCTGTTGAAAACACGCTAACTTTTGAAAGACTTTACGGAGGCTCCTGAAGTTTGGCATATATGTTGGCCTTTTACCTGGTCAGGTTGGTATTGCAATCCAGCGAAATCGGTCCAGTGCACTATAGGAAATTTTACCCTTTTTTTGGCCAAAATTATTTACAGCCAAACGGCTGGACCGATTTGACTGATTTTTTTTTATTTGACTTTTGGAAGACTCTTTAGAGGGAGGGAGTGACTCTTAAAGGTTTTCATACACTCAAAAAAAAAAATTAGTAAAGTTACCTAAAAAATTACCTAATAATTAGTTCCAAACAGGGTTCCCGGGTTATAAGTTGCCGCATCTAAGATTTTTTAGATCCTTGATAGATTATATGGTTTTCTAAACTGTTTTTACAATATTTTTTTTTTTGAGTGTACACTAACTTTCGAAGATAACAGTAGAAATTTATTTTAACAATGTTAAGAAGTGTCAAACAAATCTACTTTTTAATAAGGATTTTATTCAAAAATTTTATTTTTGAGTTCCAAGTCGTCAACTACATTTCAAAATGCCACTACGGGCAGCCGTAGATGATGCAAGAGCTAGGGGCTCAACTTCCCTATTTAGATCTTTAGAGATTTCTGCTGTAACTCGTATTTTTGTTCTCGCAGATTTTGACAAAAAAGTTAATTGCGGTCGCCCAGGTTTCGATTTAGTGGAGGCAGGCTGCGTTTCAAGTTTTTTTTAGCCAAGTATTGCCTTTAAGCCAAACAGCATGCTATCTTTCAAAAATTTTCAAACTCCTACAACTTTTAATCCTTTTCATATTTATATTTGAACAAAATATTCTTAATTCCTCCTTTATATATTATTTAAAGTTTTCGAAACATTCACTCTCAGCAATGTATGAAAAGAAATGGTCAGAAATAGCGGCTCCTTATCCACCTCTGCTTTATTTCTCTCGCCATGTATTAAATAACTCTGAATTTGGCACTCAGTAGTCACCTGAAAAAATGGGTATAAAAAAAAAGTTTGCACATATCCGACCTTGAAATTTTTTAAATTCGGAAGGTAATTGATTGTCCTAGAGAACTTTTATGGTTTTATAGCTAACATATGCTATCATTTTTTTTAAAGTCAAAATAAAATTCCAATTCATACTTCAATAAGTTCATCTTAAGGTCACTTCAATTTTTCCAATAAAATCGATCTAATAGATGAGTTCACCAACATTTCACTATTTATCATTAAAGTACTCACCTTTGACATTATTTTCCATTTTTTAGTTTTTAAAAACTATAAATTCTTAATATAAAAACTTTTGTTAGAAGCTATCACAAAATTCGCTGCTCTCAATCGTTATTTTATAACTAAGTAAGAAATTGCAACAAAAACTACTGATAAAGTGACAGTACATCAATTCTGTCGAAAAATTGAGAAAGAATTGTTTACTTTGTTAAGTTTTTTTTATATTAATGTGAAAAAAAATAATGTTTGCAAAAATTTTAATTTTGACTTTTGGCCACAAAATGGGTAAAATTTCCTATAGTGCAGTGGTTCAAAAGTTATAAGCAAATGAGTTTTTCTGGAATTTAAGAGATATAACACACTGTAACTTTCGAACGGCCATTCTGAGGGTGCTGAAGTGTGAGATATATATTTGCCGGTTCGTTTTAAATTTCAGCCAAATCGGTCCAGTGGTTTAAAAGTTATTAGCAAAACCGTAAATTTCAGATTAGTTTCACCTTAAATTCACGTGTTGAAAACCCGTTAAACATGTTTTAAAAACATTTGTAAGTCACAAAAATATTTTACAAGGTATTTTTGTCACTCAAAAATATTTTTACACTAAAACAAAAAAAAAAAAATACACTCAAAAAAAATTTTACACTCAAAAAAAAATTAGTAAATTATTTTTTTTTTTGTTCAAAAATTACTAAAAAAAAGTTTTTTTACACAAAATAAAATATTTCTTACCAAAGCTGTTATTTTTTCACGTTAGAAAATTTACTATCACTTAAAAAGGGCATTGTGGAGGGTATTCATAGATTCGGCCAAGTCGAATTTAACTTTTCTACTTGTTTTTTTCTTTTTTTAAAAGCGGATATCATTTGAATTGGAAACAGTGTTGTCAAACCTATTTTTAAATAAACAAAAAATAATTAAAAAAAAAAATCCCTCGCACCGGATTTGAACCAGTGACCAATATACACTTTATACATATTTCTACATGTTTATTTCTTTAAACAATCGCATATCGTTTAAATTGGAAACAGTGTAGACAAAAATATTTTTTAAAAAATAAAAATTAATTTAAAAAAAATTAACCAAAAAAAAAATCTCCTTCGAACCGGATTTGAACCAGTGACCTATGGATTTGTGGGTATTAAAAACCACTTAAGTTCTGTTTTTTTAAACGGATATCATTTGATTTGGAAACAGTGTAGTCAAAAATATTATTTAATAAATAAAAATTATTTAAAAAAAAAATTATTTAAAAAAAATAATTCCTCTTAACCGGATTTGAACCAGTGACCTATGGATTTCTACATGTTTATTTCCTTAAACAACCCACTCAAATTAACAAGATTTTTTTAAAAAAAGCGGATATCGTTTAAATGGAAACAGTGTAGTCAAAAATATGTTCAAATAAAAAAAAAATATTAAAAAATAAATAAAAAAATCCTTCGAACCGGATTTGAACCAGTGACCTATGGATATCTACATGTTTTATTAAACCTCTACAGTCCACCGCTCTACCAACTGAGCTATCGAAGGTATTAAAAACTCAAATTTAGTATTTTTCTTTAAACGGCTATCATTTGAATTGGAAACAGTGAAATGAAAAATATTTTTAATAAATAAAAATTGATTAAAAAAACTAATAAAAAAAATAATTTAAAACAAAATAATTGAAAAAAAATCTTCGAACCGGATTTGAACCAGTGACCAATGGATTTCTACATGTTCGTTTCTTTAAACAGCTGAACGAACTATC
>CAWUER010000813.1:0-22923 GCA_963921195.1 Pegoplata infirma | reverse complement strand
GCATCACACAAAAAAAACAAGTAAGAAAATTACAGTCGGTCAAGACCGACCATATAATACCCTACACCAGTGTTTCCCGGAAAATGGGTCCCAAGTTCAAACATGGACCGGTTGGATCTATCTTTTGTCAAATCTTTAATAAGTGTAAAAAACAATCGAAAACTTAATTTGAGTGAAATAAGCTTCATTTGTTGCCAATAAACGGTTTTAACTGAATATCGGGCGAAATTGTTTTATGGGGCCTAAATCCAAAAACGGTCCGATTATAATCATTAGGTTATTAAAGTACAAGTTAAAAACATATAAACAACATTTTAATAAAATATTTTCTATTTTCATAAAATTTGTGAGATTTATGTGAATATCGGGAAGGTGGTTTGTATTTGGGCTACAAGAAGAACAGATCCGATTCCTTTGAAATTCGGAATGTAAATTATTAAATACAAAACACGTTTACCTGCCAAATTTCGAAAGGATACCTATTATAATGCGGTCACTAGAGCCAATTGAGCCAAATTAAAGCGGACCTTTGTATGGGGGCTAGGTCTAAACATGGACCGATTTATTCCAATTTCAATAGGCTTCGTCATTGGACCAAATGAAGCTTAAGTTTCAAATTTCAACCAAATCGATTGATAATTGCGACCAGTATCGTCTTTACAACGTTTACATGGACGGACAGACAGACGGACGGACGGACATCGTTAGAATGACTTAAAAAGTTATTCTAAATCGATCGGTATACTTAAAAAAGGGTCTACACTCAAAAAAAAAACCTTGTAAAGTTACCAAAAAATCTCGTGATTTTACGAGGCTATTCTCGTAAAATAGGACGTAGGTAAAATTCTCGTAAAATTACGAGGATTTCCTCGTAATTTTGAATGCGCAAAAAATTGGTAAAATAACCAATTTTATTGGTAAAAATTTTGTTTTAAAGCCAGGAAAAAAATGGTAAACTTACAAGAAAAAATGGTAAATATGCTTAAAAAAATGGTAAATTTTCAAACCAAAATGGTAAATTTACAAAAAAAAATTTGTTAAACAACATAAATCCTCGTAATAAAATCATATTTGTAAAATAACTGTTTTTTTTTGTAAATTAACTAGAATCCTCGTAATAAATTTTTCAAAATTTTGTCAACTTTTTTTTTTAAATATTTTTTAATAAAAAAAAATAATAAATTGTCCGGGACATAAATCCTCGTATAACATAATTTTGAAAAATAACAGTTTTTTTGTAATTCAACTAGAACCCTCGTAATAAAAACTTTGTTGTAAAATTACAGTTTTTTTTGTAAAATAACCTTTCAAAATGGTAGAATACAATTACGAAAATAAACTTGTAAAATTACCAATAAAACTGTAGTTCTCGTTTGAGCAAAGTACAAGATTTTTTGTTAAAAAACAAGGAAAATTGTTAAATATTGGTAGAACGGGATTACAAGGCATTTTACCAGGCGTTTTACCAGTTTATTTTTTTGAGTGTAGGACCAATATTTCGGGTAGTTACAAACATCAGCACAAAGTCATTATACCCTGTACCACAGAGTGGTGTAGGGTATAAAAATGTTGACTTCATTTAACACACAGAAAAAAATTGAAACGAATTTCAATCAACAATAACGTGGATTCAATCAATTTGTTATTGAAATTCCTCCAATTAAAAAAAGTGTTATACCAATTATCAAATTGTAGATGATTGATTGAAAATTTTTTCAATCAAACATTTTTTTTGATTTTGATCAAAAATATGATAAATTTTTTATTAAATTTATGGTAACCCTTGCGAAATAATGTAAGAGTCAAAAAAGTTGAAAGAAAGTATGAAGTGAGGTTGAGATTGCTAGAAATAGAATTGTAGTGTTGGAAACTGTCAAAATTTATTCTGTAAAAACTAAAAATATTCACATATATAAAAAACAGTTTTCATTAACAAGACAAACCGACATTTAAAATCCTACTGATGATGACACTAACTGGGGTGTTTGAAGCCGGTATAGGAAATACCAGAAATGTCTATAATTTTTGGAAATTCAATTTTTCTTCTGCATTTTTTCAACTTGAACCCTTATAACAAATATAATTAGAGCCCGTGCTCGATCTCTACTTACAGAAAAAATCAAATAAAATTACTGACAAAATATGTCGCCATTAGGCAAGTCTCCGAAACAGAAAATGCAAATTCCTTCATTTGTGTCTGCAATTCCAGATCATGTTGGTACCCTTGCGAAATAATGTAAGAGACAAAAAAGTTGAAAGAAAGTATGAAGTGAGGTTGAGATTGCTAGAAATATAATTGCAGTGTTGGAAACAGTCAAAATTTATTCTGTAGAAACTATAAATATTCACATATATAAAAAACAGTTTTCATTAACAAGACAAACCGACATTTAAAATCCTACTGATGATGACACTAACTGGGGTGTTTGAAACCGGTATAGGAAATACCAGAAATGTCTATAATTTTTGGAAATTCAATTTTTCTTCTGCATTTTTTCAACTTGAACCCTTATAAAAAATAATGATTGATAAGATAAGTCTCAGATTGTGAGAAATTTTTCGTACTGAGGAAGTCTCATATCTAGGACGTTTTTCGTATTAAAAAAATCTCAAATACTGAGACACTTTTCGTAAAAAATATTATCAGATTCGTAAAAATTTTTCGTAATAAAATTGTCACATATTCAGAGACATTTTTCCTACAGAAAAGATTTCAGATTCTGAGACATTTTTCGTATAGAAAAGTTTCAGATTCTGCGACATTTTTCGTATAGAAAAAGTCTCAGATTCTGAGATAGAAAAGTTTCATTAAAACCAAATTGTTCTACACAAATATCATGGTTTTAATAAGTAAAGAAAAATTACCTCGAGCTAGAATATCCCCGCTCAAAATATTTTTTTATACCCTCCACTCTAGTGATAGAGGGTATATATAAGTTTGTCATTCCGTTTGTAACACCCCGAAATATTGGTCTAGGACCCCATAAAGTATACACTCAAAATAAAAACTCTGTTAAATTACAGAAAAACTCTGCTAATTTAACAGAGTACACCATACTTTTCCAGCTAGCAACATTTCTTGGTAATTTTACTATAAAACTCTGTAAAATGATTTTGACACAAAAAAACTGTTAAATTACAGAGTTTTTTAGTAAAATACTAGTTAAATAAAGCACCATTTAACAAAGAAAAACTCTGCAAATTTACATATATTTGTAAAATGCATTTGATGCAACCAAAGTTTTACAGAAAAAAACTGTAAATTTACAGAGTTTAGTAAAATACATGTTATTTTGTAAAATTTTTATAAGATTTTTGAAAAGATTTTTTTGGTATTTTTTTAAAATTTTTTCAAAAAAAAAAAATACAGATAAATTTTGGTGTTTTTACAGAAAACTCTGTTTTTAACTATGAAATTAAGATTACATAGAAATAAGTAAAAATATAAAACTTAGTTTTTATAAAAAATACAGAGTATTTCGCTTAAATCTGCATTTTAGCAGAAAACTCTGTTAAATATCTGTAAAATTAAGATTACAAAGTAAAAAGTAATATAACAGAGAAAACTTTGTTTTTTTGTCACATCAAAATACAAAGTATTTTCTTTAAATCTGTATTTTGACAGAAAACTCTATCAAATATCTGTTGAATTGAGATTACAGTCATTTTACAGAGTATTTTACAGAGTTATTATTTTGAGTGTACACTCAAAATAATAACTCTGTTAAATTACAGAAAAACTCTGCTAATTTAACAGAGTACACCATACTTTTCCAGCTAACAACATTTCTTGGTAATTTTACTAAAAAACTCTGTAAATGATTTTGACAGCAAAAAACTTTTAATTTACAGAGTTTATAGTAAAATATTGGTTAAATATGAAAGCTTTTTTACAGAGAAAACTCTGTAATTTTACTATAAAACTCTGTAAAATGATTTGGACAAAAATAAACTGTTAATTTACAGAGTTTCTAGTAAAATATGGGTTTAACAAACCACCATTTAGCAAAGAAATCTATGTAAATTTATATATATTTGTAAAATACATTTGATGCAAAAAAAAAAATTACAGAAAAAACTCTGTAAATTTACAGAGTTTAGTTAAATGTATGTTATTTTGTAAAATTTTTATAAGATTTCTGAAAAAAAATTTTTGATAACTTTTTTTCTACTTTTTCAAATTTTTCTAAAAAAAAAAAAATATACAGATAAAATTTTGATGTTTGGTAACAAAAACAAAAACTTCTCAAAACAGAAAACTTTTTTGGATATAAAAAAATGCGAAGTATTTTGCTTAGATCTGTATTTTAGCAGAAAACTCTGTTAATTATCTGTAAAATTAAGATTACAAAGTAAAAAGTAATATAACAGAGGAAACTTTTTTTTTGTCACAACAAAATACAAAGTATTTTCTTTAAATCTGTATTTGGACAGAAAACTCTGTCAAATATCTGTTGAATTGAGATTACAGTCATTTTACAGAGTATTTTACAGAGTTATTATTTTGAGTGTATATATTCATGATCCTCGATCGATTTTAAGACGATCTATCGATGTCCGTACGTCCGTCCGTCCGTCTGTTGAAAACTTTTGAAAAACTTTACGGAGGCTCCTGAAGTTTGGCATATATGTTGGACATTTACCTGGTCAGGCTGGTGTTGCAATCCAGCCAAATCGGTCTAGTGGTTCAAAAGTTATAAGCAAATGAGTGAATTTCGGCAAGGTTTTTTCTAGAATTTATGAGATAAAACACACGGTAACTTTCGAACGACATTTCTGAGGGTGCTGAAGTGCGGCATATCTATTTGCCGTTCCTGTGGTCCGGTTCGTTATAAATTTTAGCCAAATCGGTCTAGTGGTTCAAAAGTTATTAGCAAACCCGTTAATTTCAGATTATTTTCACCTTAAATTCACGTGTTGAAAACCCTTTAAGCATGTTTTAAAAACATTTGTAAGTCACAAAAATATTTTACAAAGTGTTTTTGTCACTCAAAAATATTTTTACACTAAACCAAAAAAAAAAAATACACTCAAAAAAAATTTTACACTCAAAAAAAATTTTACACTAAAAAAAAAATTAGTAAATTTTTTGTTTTTTTTCAAAAATTACTAAAAAAAAAGTTTTTTTACACAAAATAAAATATTTCTAATCAAAAATGTTATTTTTTCACGTTAGAAAATTTACTATCACTTAAAAAGGGCATTGTGGAGGGAATTCATAGATTCGGCCAAGTCGAATTTTACTTTTCTACTTGTTTTGTTTCTTTGTCTCTAAAAAGGTAATTACATAAGTTTAATTTATACCAACTATACTAGCGTATAGTATGTATAGGGTTTTTATTTTTGCTAAATAGTCTTGACAATGGAATCTGACAAATTTCGAAACACGTGGCGATTAAGTCTTGCCAAAATGACCAACATAAATAAATTTAAAACAGAAAAATAATTTTCTTGAAAACTATTCTATAAGAATATTGTAGTTTTAATTAGTAAAGGAAATAATGACCTCGTGCTAGAATAAACCTACTCAAAAAATAATAATGCCAGTTGGCAGCGTCCTCAAGCCATCCTCAGTGATGGCGCGGTGACATGTCCGAGTCACTGCTGACATCCACACGACATCTCTACACAAAAAACATTAGAGGTATTCAGAGTCTTGTTGCCAGCCCTGGAAATGTAGCAAAAGAGTACTTCTTTCAAAAAATACATGTATTTTGAAAATTAATTTCAAAAAGAGCTCTTTTACTACCAGTGCCTGGGCTGGCAAGCAGAACTCTGAATACCTTTATTGTTAAATTACTAGAAAGAGACTCGTTATCCCATTTTACCAAAATTTGACAGTTTTCCTTGTTTTTTAACAAATCATTTTCGATCGAAATTTACATTTTCTTTGTAATTTTACAGTTTTTTTAGTAATTTTACAAATTTCCAAGATTTTTTTACAAAAAAAAAAATCTAGTAAATTTATAAGAATTTCTTGTAAGTTTTATTTCGCCAAAAAAGTTGTAAATTTACAATTTTATTGGTAAAAATCTTGTAAAATTACAAAATTATTGGTAAAAAGCTTGTAAAATTACTAGGAATTCTGGTGAAATAGTAGGTAGAAAAAAAACTAGTAAGGTTACGAAACCTCCTGTATATTTTATAGTGTCAAAAAATTTTTAAATTTACAATTTTAAAAACCTTGTAAAATTACAAAATTATTGATTAAAAGCTTGTAAAATTTGTCAAATAGGAGGTCACGAGTAAAAAGGAATTTATATAAATGTATATTATTTTATATGTTTTCATAAAACCATATACAACTATATGAGTCAAAGTATAAAATTATATCTCACTTTGAAATTTTCCAATTTTTTTAAATGATGTCATATAAAATCATATCTAATTATATTGTTCATAATATATTAATATAAATGGTAGATGTAATCATGCGTTGCACATAAAACTTAATCCGATTTCATACATTATTATACCTGACTTTATATCTAATTATGTATAGGACTTTACTAAACAAAAAATCCAGTATCAATTTATGTATAATTATATATGACTAATATAATACCATTTAAAACTATATATGGTTCCATACTAAAAAAATTTCCAACAAAAATAATAGATATAATTATATGTGTCTTAAACGATAACATATCTGTGTTTGTATGGTACTATATATACGCAAATTTCGTCTAAACTCAATATATATTTATAAATGGTCCCATATGTAATGGAATATATATTTTGATATAATCATGTATAAAAAAAATATTTTTTTGACCAAACAACTAGCCATATATAATTATATATGCCAGTATTTCAAAATTTATTTTTGTGTGTCAACATACATGGTTATACAAAACTTTTTATTGTATCATATAAGATTACATATGATTTTTGGGAACCCGAGTTCGATTCCCGGCCCAGTCGAGAAAAAAAAGTTTTTTTTTTATTTTTTTTTTTAAATAGAAAACACTTTTTTATTGCGTTTAGTTTTTTTAGAACTAAAAAATTTTCATTTTTGGAATTTTTGCAATCATTTTTAAAAAATTATTTTTCTTTTATATAGTTATATATAACTATATTTGATTTATTATAAAATTATCTATAATTTTTGGGAACCCGAGTTCGATTCCAGAAAAAAAAAAATATTTATTTTTTATTTTTTTTAAATAGAAAACACTTTTTTATTGCATTTGTTTTTTTAGAACTAAAAATTATTCTTTTTCTGAATTTTTGCAATCATTTTTAAAAAATTATATTGCTTTTATATAGTTATATATAACTATATTTAATTTATTATAAAATTATCTATCATTTTTGGGAACCCGAGTTCGATTCCAGAAAAAAATATATTTTTTTATTTTTTTTTTAAATAGAAAACACTTTTTTATTGCATTTGTTTTTTTAGAACTTAAAAAATTTAACTTTTTGAATTTTTGCAATCATTTTTAAAAATTTATATTGCATTTATATAGTTAATAATAGCTATATTTGGTTAAAATTATCAAATTATCAATGATTTTTGGAACCCGATCTCAAATATAATTCTGACTTCCTGATTCCATGAAAAATTTCAAACCTTCAAGCCAAAGTCTTATTTCACTTTGGAAGCCTATGACTTGGAAATAAGGCATACCGTTACATTAAAATTATTGTTTAAGCTTACCATGGAAGCCCCTAATAGCGCTGTACGTCATTCCAATTTTTTTTTTTTTGCAAATTTTATCAAAAATTTTCTAAGTCTTTTTGAAAATTGTGTACAAGTGAATAACATATTTAATTGGATATAATCATATATTACTATATGTTAGATCAATTTGATATAAAACTTGTGGTTCTAATCCCCGTCCGTTCGAAGTTTTTTTTTTTTTTTATTTATTTTCAGTTTGACATTATTATATCTAAAAATAAATCTAAAAACAAAAACATTTTTTGGATAAAAATGTATCCAATAATTTTTTTATAAAATCAAGATATCAGATATTATAAGATAACTTTGGCGCGGCCAAATTTCGGATGAAATTACATTATATAATATCCAATTTAATATGAAATCATGATATTGGATATTTTAAGATAACTTTGGCGCGGCCAATTTCCGGATGAAATTACATCATATCATATCATATTTAATACAAAATCATGATAATAGATAATTTGGGATAACTTTGGCGCGGCCAATTTCCGGATGAAATCACATACAATCAAATATTAAACTGTAACTTCATATATTATAAGATGTTATGAGATAACTTTGGCGCGGCCAATTTTCGGATGAAATTTAGCAAAATCAGATCCACTAAATTATATATAATTTTATAAGATAACATGTTTTACCCAGTGATTAAAAAACTGAAATTCATTACACATTTTTAATTTTCACTTTCAGTCAAGTTGTCAATAATTTAAAAAAAATACTGCAACCCACCAGTCCAGTTTACATTTCTAACAAAACAGTCCAGTCACTTTTTTGCTGCTGAACTTTTTTGTGTTGTGCTGATGGTGGTTGATTTAAAAAAAAAAACAAATACTGACAAACCAGCAACAGTAAAAAAATTAGGCAGCACACAAACAGCACAAACGTTGTTTTGAGAAATCCACTGCAAGTTACAATTCAAAAAGTGGTGAGCTGCTGACAAGCAAATAAATATAAACGAAAATAAACTCGTACATTGTAACGAGAGAACTTCTTGTATACATAAGAAGAAAAAAGGTTCAATAAATAAAAAAAATGCAAGGTTCATTTAAAAAAAAAATCTTTTTAATTCAATTAATTTATATCAGTAAAAAATCAATATTTTTTATATTAAATAAATAAATAAATAAATTAATGCGTAGTTGAAAAAATTATAAAAAATAAACTTCAAGTCTAAAATAATAGTACAGTAGGTATTCCAAAGTTCAAATAAAAAAAAATTTTGAAATATTTTTAGAGTTACAGAGATGGAAAGTTTTCATTTTTATGCACCGATCATTTCATTTTTATGCACAGATCATTTGGTTGAATTTTTATTGACACTTTGATGCGATAAAAATTTATTTTAAAAAACGAATTTTAAAGGATTTTTGTCGACCTTTTCAATGGCATTGTTGGTTTTTTAAAAAAATATAAATTTGACCTTAAAATTCAAGGTCAAATTACACTGTGTGACGGTGAAACCTGGGTTTTGACCATCAATTTTACATAATTCGGGCATGCTGATTCCAATGGTCCAAGCCATTTTCAAATCTAAGGTACAGTTTTTTCGCAAAACATCTTCAAAGTTTTTCACGTCCCCGTGAAAAATAAACGACCCGTCGGTCGTTTATAGTTGAAATTAAAGGATTATATCTGTAACTACATTTTAACTACAAATTCCGCTACTAAAAGTTTAAAACTTTAACAGAGTTTCGCGTTTTATCCCATTTTTTCTCATTTTTTAGCATTTTCGCGATTTTAAATGCCGAAATAAATACTGACCTAAACAACCGTTTCAGCTTAGTATATTTGCACCAAAGGAAATATATTCCCATTAAAATATTTTTCATTTATCAATCGCATAGCACTAAAATTTCGCGATTTGTCAAAATTTCTCTATGACAGCATCACTTTCCAACAGGACCAGAAGGTCCAGATTTTGATATATTGTGTAAAAACCTCAAAAAAGTATTTGTGCCAAATTTCAAACAAAAATGTTCTCATCTTAAAAAGTTTTAATAAAAAAACATTTATTTCGCCCTACTAAATTATATTAAACAAGTGTTTTATTTAAATTAGTAGTATTTAGTAAAATGTTTTCCTTTTGTTTTTGTAATTAAAACTTAATAATTTAATTTAGTAAGGTGAAATAAAAGTTTTTCTACAATAACTTTTGAAGTTGAAAACATTTTTGTTTGAAATATGACACAAATACTTTTTTGAGGATTTAACACAATATGTCACAAGCTGGACCTTTTGGTCTTCTTGGAAAGTGATGCAGTCATAGAGAGATTTTGACTAATCGCTCATTTTTGGAGTGATGCGCTTGATAGTTGAAACGTATTTTCATAGAAATATATCCCATTTGGTGCATCTAAACTTATCTGAAGCGGTTGCTTAGGTCGGTATTTACTTAAGCATTTAAAATCGCGAAAATGCTAAAAAATTGGAAAAATGGGATAAAACGCGAAATATCACTTGAATTTCAAACATTTAATAGCGGATATGGTACTTAAAATTAAGCTACAGTTATAGTCCTTCAATTTCAATTGCAAAAGAGCGACTTTTTTGCATACAAAAACTTTTTTATTTCAAAAAGTTCAAGGGGACGTGAAAATCTTTGAAGACATTTCGCGAAAAAACTGTACCTTAGATTTAAAAATGGTTTGCACCATTGGATTCAGCATGTCCGAAATATATAAAATTGATGGTCAAATCTCAGGTTACTTTTAACATCCAAGATTTTGTCACGCTGTGTTATTAAAAAAATGTATCTTATAAAGCGCCTATTTTGATATTATTTTAACTGAGTTTTTACATTTAAAAATAATTGTTTTGTATAAAATAACACTCAAAAAGTACGAATACCGCGTGTATAAAAACAAATAAAAAAATATTTTCGCAATAAGGAACACTCGATCCATTTTTTAAAAATGTTTTTAAATGAAAAAAACGTCAGGCTTTTTAAAAAAAAATCTCAAAATAGGCGCTTTATAAGATAAAATTTTTTTAATAATTTGACCTTGAAATTTAAGTTAAAATGTTTATTTTTTTAAAAAACCACCAATGCCAGTGAAAAGGTCGTCAAAAATACTTTAAAATTCGTTTTTTAAAAATAAATTTTTATCGCATCAAAGTGTCAATAAAAATTCAACCAAATATGATCTTTGCAAAAAAATGAAAACTTCCCATCTCTATAACTCTAAAAATATTTCAAGAAAAAAAATTTTATTTGCACTTATTTATTCTAATATTTTGGCATAATTATATCTAAATCGGTTTTTTGGTGTGACCGTTAACGCGTTTCAGCCCATATTTAACTTTTTATACCCTCCAACCACAGTATGGGGGTATACTCACTTTGTCATTCCGTGTGTAACGCATCGATATATCGGTCGGGGACCCCATAAAGTATATATATTATTGATCAGTGATCGATTCTAAGACATTCTAGCGATGTCCGTCCGTCCGTCCGTCCGTCTGTCTGTCCGTCCGTCCGTCCGTCTGTAGTTAACACGATGCAGTCCAAAATAAAAGAGCTAGAGTCCTCAAGTTTGGCACAAATATGTCTTATATTCCTAGGCAGGTTAAGTTCGGAAATTGGCCAAATCGGACCAGGGGGAAAAATGTTCCCCCTTGAAGAACTAAACCAACCTCTAAAAAAATACACCTTTTTACATGTTTTTTTGTATTTTTGCTAAATAAATGAAACATTTGGTATATTTATCGCGATGGGAAGGTGCTCTCAACGTCCCCCTGCCCCGATCAACCCTCCCCCCCCCCTAAAATATATGAAACGCCTCTGACAATTTTTTTTTTTTTTCATTTTGGAGGGTATAAAAGATTCGGCACAGCCGAATTTAACACTCTTACTTGTTGTTTTCATCATATTAGTTTTCGTTAGTTAGTAAAAAACAATTGTGTCTGACACTTATTTTAAAAAATTTAATGGAACTTGAAATTTTGGATCTGTTAATAAAACACTTAACTTCAAACCAAATTTTCAAAAAATTTTCTTAAGAAAGTAAAAAAAAAATTTGTGTTTTAAAAAAATTTTCAAATAAAAATTTTGGCACTTAAATTTTTTTTTATTTGTTTACTTCAAATATTTTCCAAAAAATTTTGGAACCTAAAATTTTTTTAAGCATTTTTAATGAAACTTTAAACCGTTAAAACTTACTTAGAACTTAGAAAATTTTAAAACTTTTTTTTAAATAATTTTTAGTTAAATTTAAAAAATTTTCAAAACATTAGAAAAATTTCTTAACATTTTTGTTAAAGCATTATCTTTACGTTTGAAACATTATTCTTAATTATATAATACAACATACCATTACTTGTACAAAGAAATATCTACTTATAAGTACGTTCATTTAATTTTCAGCGGCCAAATAAAAAAAATTTCATGCTGACGAGTCGAGTTCAATTTTTATTTTCCATGCTGCAAGTCCCGTACAACAAACATAACTTGTGCAGCGCAGTAACCAGACAATTCAGTCGTGTGTGCTGTTTTTTTTTTTTTTAAACTGAAGCTGAACTGTGTGCTGGCAAGTTTGTCAATTTCAAAAAAAAAACTTTTACTGTACTGCTGCTGAAGAAAATTGACAATTTTTAACAGCTCAGTTCTTGACTGCTGTTTTGTTTCGATAATGTTTATGCTGACAAAACAGTACAAATTATGTGTTTTTGCTGAAAATCTAGGCAGTATTTTCAACACTGGTTTTACCATACAATTTTTTTTTATTCGGGGTAGCAAAAAAAAATTTGAAAATTTTTCTTGTAATTTTACAAGGTTTTTTTGAGTGTAGTATTTATCAAGCTTTTCCTTGGTTTGATTGACGTTTTTTTTTCGCAAAAATAAAGTTCAATAAGAACACGAAATTCACTTGCTCCATTTTTAAAAAAATCCACGAGCTCTTTAACGCAAAGTAAATAACGGCACTTGTTCAAAATTTTACAGTAGTCTATTAACTGAGAGTTTTTCAAAAGAAAAACTCTGTCAAAAAATCGGTAAAATTACTTTCAATTTTAATAAGCAAACTTTTAGCAGATTTTTTTTTTGCTGAAATGGATATTTTAATGAAATTCTCCGACCTTTTTCTAAAAAAAAAAAACAAACATGTCGGATTTCATTTTAAAGGGGATCTTATTACATATTACATGAAACCTAAATGAGACTTCTGCCTTAAGTACTTTTCGAGATAACGGCATTTATGTTAGAACACTTTTGTCAAATTTGTACGGATAAGTTTTCAATGCCCCATATTTCAAATACAGAATGAAGTAAAATTTAGTACTAAATTGCATCAAATTTGAAGGTGTTTTTGCTCTTTTATACAATTTTATCCTAATTTTAATGATTTTTTTATAGCCACTCCAAAAAAGGGGCGGGCCGAAAAAAACATTGTAGAGATTTCTTCCATATTGTAGTTGGTGAACTCAAAAAAAAAAAATTTGCCAAATTACTAGAAAAAGTCTCGTTATCCCATTTTACCAATATTGGACAGTTTTCTTTGTTTTTAAACAAACCATTTTCCTTCGAAATTTTTTTGTAATTTTACAGTTTTTCTTGTAATTTATAAATTTCCAAGATTTTTTACAAAAAAATCTAGTAAATTTCGAGAATTTCTTGTTAGTTTTATTTCGCCAAAAAAGTTGCAAATTTACAACTTCATTGGTAAAAATACAAAAAAGTTCGTAATTTTTACTAGTAATTCTCGTAAAATAGAAGGTAGTAAAAAATCTAGTAAAATCACAAAACCTCGTTGTAGGTTTTATAGCGTCAAAAAAGTGTAAATTTACAATTTTTTTGGTACAAAATTATTGGTAAAAAGCTTGTAAAATAACAAGGAATTCTTGTGAAAAAGGAGGTAGAAAAAAAAACTAAAAACTTTTCTTGTAATTTTACAAGGTTTTTTTTTTTGAGTGTGTGTAAAAAAGTTGCCAAAAAAGTTTTGTTTCCGGTACAAAAAAAAAGTGATTTCGTAGACCGACATCTGTTCTCTCAATGTTATTGTTACAGCAATTTTGATGCCATCTTTCATTATATTGAAGAAAAGCTTCTTTAATATGAATAAATATTTTATCAAAATTAATGGCATAAATGATGATAAAGAAACCGTTTCGTCAATATAAAGAAAATTTTTTCCTTAAGTGCATTGAACGTGTTATTACCAATTCTTTCCATGTTAACACCTTCAATGTCAATTTCATAAATCAAAGTAAAAAATTAGCAAATGGATTTTATGGTGTTAAGTGATGTAAGGTAATTAAAAAAAAACAAGTTCTTTAACATTTTTATAAAATAAAAAAAGAAAACGGATTTTAATAAGTTGATGATAAGTTTAATCACTTGTTACATATTTTATTTCAATATACCGAATGCTTTCAATTAAGGATCAACTAGGTTAAACATACACTCAAAAAAATAAAACTGTAAATTTAACAAATTTTTTTTTGTTAACTCGAGTTTACTGGCTTTTTAGCAAATTTTTAGTTAAAATCAGCGTTTTAAATACTTTTTTTAGTTAAGTTCAATTTACGAAAATACTAGTTTTGTACAAATTTTGAATTAATTTTTTTTGTTGACTTTAAAACTGAGTTTACGAATTTTTACTAATTAATTTGCTGATTTTTTGTAACATTTTTGTCAAGTGAAAAATTTTAAACATTTCTTGTGTAGCCTCCTATGCAAATCTCATAAGTCCTACTTAAGCTGAAATTAATGCTATGAAAAAAATAAGAAAAAATAAGTGAAGTGTTTAAAACCAATATGTAACAAACATAAAATTTTTTACAAAAAGTTTAGCTGAATTCAACTAATAAAAAATGTAACGAAATTTTCAGCTGAATTTTTAGTTAAAATTACAGTTTTGTTTGCTACATTCATTCTACGAAAAGTTAACTAAATATTTTTTGTTAAATTAACTAGAAATTTAGTAGGTTCAAAATCAGGTGTTTTTTTAGTTAAATTTAACTAAATTTTTTGCTAACTTTACAGTTTTTTTTTTTTTGAGTGTAGAAATCTAATGGAGTCTCATTAATTTCTTTTTTTTAACATTTTTAAAACATATAATAATGTTAAATTTATTACACTGTGCAACACGAAAAAAATGAAAGTAGACCAGCAGTAGACCAAAACTCCCGAAAGGATTTGTAATCTCAGCTCGAGTTCTTTTGTAAGAAAAAAAAAAAAGTACTAAATTTAATTCTGAGGTTAATAATGCCAAGAGATGTCTTTAGTAAAATTTGATGCCGGTTCTTTTCTAAAAATACATTAACAATCTATTTCCCATTCTTACACTCAAAATAATTACTCTGTTAAATACTCTGTAAAATGACTGTAATCTCAATTCGACAGATATTTGACAAATTTATCTGCCGAAATACAGATTTTAAGAAAATACTTTGTATTTTGTTGTGACCGAAAAACAAAATTTTATCTGTAATTTTACTTTTTTCTTTTTACTATTGCTCTGTAATACGGTTTTAAATTAAAATTTCCTTAAAAAAATTCCAAGTATTACAACCCTCCCAAGTATTTCAAAAGCGTCTTAAATTATAATAAAAGATGCTAAATTTTACGAGGTGTAGTGCAAAATTAAAGGAACTCCTAATTTTCACAAAAAAAAAAAGTAAATTTACAATTTGGAAGCATTAAAGCGGGCAAATTTACACGATGGCATTTCCCAATTGTCAACACAACTTGCACATTACGGAAGGAGAAATTCATCAGGAATCAATTAGTGACCATTGTGTATAAACCATATCAAGCGCATTAAAAAGATATATAAGAAAGTCAAGGCATTCTTCAACGATTTCCCTTTAATTTTAGAAAAGTGTTTACCGGAATGACCCCGCTCAAATGTGAAACTGAAAATGAGAAGTTTATGAAAAAAACCGTGAGAACATCCAGCGAGTTTATAATTAATTTTTACAAAGTTAAGCATTCGCGTGCGAAACATTTAAGGGGCGCATTTAAATATCATGCCTTTATTTTGTGTCAAGTTATTACTATCCATGCTTCTTGGTAAAATTCTGGTCGTTTTCATCAATATTTTACAGATAATTCTGTAAATCTGCAGTTTTTTTTTAATCGAAATCATTTTACATAGTTTTCTTCGTAAAATAACAAAAAAT
This sequence comes from Pegoplata infirma, assembly GCA_963921195.1. Taxonomy (NCBI): domain Eukaryota; kingdom Metazoa; phylum Arthropoda; class Insecta; order Diptera; family Anthomyiidae; genus Pegoplata; species Pegoplata infirma. The sequence continues at coordinate 7,106 of CAWUER010000813.1, read as the reverse complement.
CTTGCTGGTTGGAAATCTATGGTATTTTCTGCTGGCTCAGCAGAGTATCTCTGTATTTTAACAGAGTGATTATTTTGAGTGTAGGGATCATTTTGGTCCTTTTTTAAATTATCCTCTTAGAACACCACTAAAACGTGCGTTTAAAGGGATAAAATGTTGTACAAAAATGTTCTGTATCAAATTTCACTGCGAGTTGTCAAAAACCAAAACTTCGTGCGAAAAGTGCAAAACGACCTTATCGCACGACTTTCCAATTTTATTTTTTTTTAAGCATTTTTGCACGAACTTTTGGCCTTTGACAACGCCTAGTAACATTTGATGAAGAACATTTTTGTTGAACATTTTAACCCTTTAAACGCACGTTTTAGTGGTATTCTGAACTCTAGCTAAGTTTTCAAAATCCTTCAGTTGCTTTTTCATTTATTGGTATACTTTTATTTTTTATTTTTGTCCTATTCAATTTACACTCAAAGATTCCAAATTTGTTGCACAGTGTTATGTGCTAATGTGCTACACAAACCGTTAAAGATGAGAAGAAACAAAAATTGAATTTTTTTAATTTATAAATATGTGTGTAGGAATAAATTTTTTAGAATTGACAACAGCAAGTAATGAAACTGTTTTATCAATATCAAGAAAAATAACACTACTGAACATTTAAACAAAAAATTGACGCGACTGGAACGCGACCTTACACAGATAATTGCAATTGTTCTATTGATCAGAAATCTGATCTCTAAACTTTTCCATCACATCAGGTTTTTGAGAAAATTAAGGTCAAAGTTTAAAAACTTTGCCGTTTTTGGCATTTTTGACATCTCATTAGCGGATGAACCCGATGTGATAGCGACTTAAAAATGAGTCGAGGGTAAACCTTAAACACACACAAAAAAACTTTGTCAAGTTACTAGGAAAAGTCTCGTAATCCCATTTTACCAATATTTGACAGTTTTTCTTGTTTTTTAACAAACAAATTTGGATCGAAATTTTCATTTTTTTTTTGTAATTTTACAATTTTTTTTTGTAATTTTACAAATTTTCAAGATAATTTTACAAAAAAAATCTACATTCAAAATAACAACTCTGTAGAATACTCTGTAAAATGACTGTAATCTAAATTCAACAGATATTTGACAGAGTTTTCTGTCAAAATACAGAAAAAAAAAAATACTTTGTATTTTGTTGTGACAAAAAAACAAAGTTTCAGCTGCTATAATTCTTTTAACTTTGTAATCTCAAGTTTACAGATAATTAACAGATTTTTCTGCTAAAATACAGATTTACGCAAAATAAATCTGTTTTTTTTATAACCAGAAAACTACACTCAAAATAATAACTCTGTTAAATACTCTGTAAAATGACTGTAATCTCAATTCAACAGATATTTGACAGAGTTTTCTGTCAAAATACAGATTTAAAGAAAAAAATTTGTATTTTGTTGTGACAAAAAAACAAAGTTTCTTCTGTAATATTATTTTTAACTTTGTAATCTTAATTTTACAGATAATTAACAGAGATTTCTGCTAAAATACAGATTTAAGCGAAAAACTCTGTATTTTTTATAACCAAAAAACTAAGTTTTATCTGTATTTTTACTTATTTCTATGAAATCTTAATTTCATAGTTCAAACCAGAGTTTTCTGTAAAAACACCAAAATTTTATCTGTATTTTTTTTTTTGAGAAAATGTTAAAAAATTAACAAAAAAATCTTTTCTAAAATTTTATAAAAATTTTACAAAATAACATGTTTTTTACTAAACTCTGTAAATTTACAGAGTTTTTTCTGTAAAATTTTGGTTGCATAAAATGCATTTTACAAATATATGTAAATTAAGTTACATATTTTTTTCTTTGCTAAATGGTGTTTTATTTGACCAATATTTTACTAGAAACTCTGTAAATTAACAGTTTTTTTGTCAAAATCATTTTACAGAGTTTTATAGTGAAATTACCAAGAAATGTTGCTAGCTGGAAAAGTATGGTGTACTCTGTTAAATTAGCAGAGTTTTTCTGTAATTTAACAGAGTTATTATTTTGAGTGTAAGTTTTATCTGCATTTTTATTTATTTCTATGTTTTCTTAATTTTATAGTTAAAAACAAAGTTTTCTGTAAAAAGACCAACATTTTGTCTGTATTTTGTTAAAAAAGTACCAAAAAAAAATCATTTCAAAAATCTTATAAAAATTTTACAAAATAACAATAAAGTCTGTAAATTTACAGAGTTTTTTTCTGTAAAATTTTGGTTGCATCAAATGCATTTTACAAACATATGTAAATTTAAAAAGTTTTTCTTTGCTAAACGGTGTTTTTTTAACCAATATTTTACTAGAAACTCTGTAAATTGATAGTTTTTGTTTGTCAACATCATTTAACAGAGTTTTATAGTAAAATTACCAAGAAATGCTGCTAGCTGGAAAAGTATGTTGTACTCTGCTAAATAAAAGAGTTTTTCTGTAATTTAACAGAGTTATTGTTTTGAGTGTAGTAAATTCACGAGAATTCCTTGTAATTTTAATTTCGCCAAAAAAACTGTAAATTTACAATTTTATTGGTAATAAACTTGTAAAATTACAAACTTATTGGTAAAAAGCTTGTAAAATTACTAGGAATTCTTGTAAAATAGGAGGAAGCAAAAAATCTAGTAAAATTAGGAAACCTCCTTGTTAATTTTATCGTGTCAAAAAATTTGTAAATTTACAATTTTATTGGTAAAAACCTTGTAAAATTACAAAATTATTGGTAAAAAGCTAGTAAAATTACTAGGAATTTGTGTCAAATAGGAGGTAGCAAACAAAAAAAAAGTTACAAGTTTTTATTGAAATATTACAATTTTTTTTTTTTTTGCATAGCTCTTAAGGATACAAAACTCATTTGGTCAGTCGCATTAACCCTTAGGTTAATCCGACTGTCTTTCATTGACTGTCTTTCATTGAGGACGATTTTTTTGAACTTTGACCTCAATTTTCTCAAAAACGTGATGTGATGGAAAAGTTTAGAGAAGGGATTTTTGACAAGCAGAACTATTGTAATCAAAAGTATAAGATAGCGTCGTAGTTGCATTTTCGATGTTTAGTAGTGTATCTCTTTGATTGTGTTAAACATACACTCAAAAAAAAAAGTTTGTAAAATTACAAGTAAAAGGTCTTGTAATTCTATTTTACTAATATTTGTGTCTTTTTACAAAAATTGTTGTATATTTAATAAAACAAAAACTATAGTTTGCTTTGTAATTTTACTATTATATGTTGGTAAATTTATTTTACAAATTTTTTAGGTCAATTTACAAAAAAGTAAATTATTTTACAAATTAAAAAAATATTACAAGGTGTTTAGTTTTTTTACACAAGAAAACTGTAATTGTACAACAAAGTTTTACTTGATGTTATTTAGTCTTTCTACCAAAAAAATGTTTTATTACAAGATTTTTTTTTTAAGATCGTTTACAAGGTTTTCAGTTTGAAAAGTACAAAATTCCAATGTAATTTTACACTTATTTTATTACTAGAATTAATGTTGTTTTACAAAAAAATTTAATTATTCAACAATAGGACACGCAAAAATTTTCTAAGTTCAGAATTTTTTTGCGTTTTGGAATAAAAAATTTAGTTAAAAATCATTTTTTATAAATAAAAAATTTCATGAAAAAATTTTTGGAAATTTTTTAAGTTCCGGGCACAAAAATTTTTCAACTAATTGTAAACTTTAGAAAAAAATTAAAAGTTAAGTAAAATACCACAATTTTTATGTGTTTCTACTATATAATTGTTCTAGTTTTTTTTTGTATTTTTACCATTTTTTTTTTGTAATTTTACAATATTTTTTTGGTAATTTTTTTTGTTAAATTTGGCATTTAAAATGTCAATAAAAAGCTTTCAATTAAGAAAAATTAAGTTTTTCTTATTTTAACAGGTACTTAATTATCCAATCTACAATATCCAAATTTTTTTTTTCGATTTTTGAAAAATACTTGTGAAAATAATTAAAAATTAAAAAAAAAAATTATATTTTTTGACTAATTTTTCCTGAAAATATGAGAAATTTCTTGTGTAGCCTCCTTCGCAATTCTCATATGTTTTACTTAAGAAAAACGAAATGTCGAAAAAAAAATAATAAAGTGAAGTTTGTTAAAAGTGTTCAAGTGAAAAAAAAAATCATTTCAGGTTGTTGAAGTGCTACTCCAGCTGCCGAAGAAGGAAAAATAAGACGCACCAATGGAAAAAAAACTTTAAATTTACAAAACAAATAAGTAAATAAACAAAATTTTTTGTAAATTTACAAAACAAATATGAAAATTTAAAAAAACAAAATTGTATACTTACAGAAAAAAGTTGTAATTTTACATAAATTAAGTAGAAAATACAAAAACAATATTGTAAATTTAAACTACTGTTTTTACGGCAAAAAAATAAGAAAAAATGGTATATTTTTTATTTATTCTCTCTATTTATTTACAACTCATTTTTAATAAATGCAACCTAACCGAGAACTGGTATCAATGACCGTCGTCTCGTTGTAGCGAAAAACCAAGGGTTCTAGTGGGAATCGAACCCACGACCCCCACGTTGAAAGGCTAGCACGCTACCAACTAGCCTACGGGGGCCCCCCCGTATAGAAATTGTAAATTTACCACTTTTTATTGTAAAAATACAAGTTTTTTGCCATAAAAAACAGTATTTTAACCAAACAATTTGTAAATTTACAATTTTGGTTTTTGATTTTCTACTTTATTTTGTAAATTTACAACTTTTTTTGTAAATTTACAATTTGTTTTTTAAATTTAAATTTTTTTTTTTTTGCAAATTTACAATTTTTATTGTAAATTTACGTGTTTTTCAATATTTTTTGCGGTAAAAACAGTGGTTTAACCAAATAATTTGTTAATCTACAATTTATTTTTTTCATTTTTTTTTTTTTTTTTTGGAAAATAACAACCTTTTTCTGTAAGTTTACAATTTTGTTGTGTAAATTTACCAAATTTTTTGTAAATTTACAAAAAAAAAATGTTCACCTCGAAGTTAGTATTTTACAAAAAAAATGTAAATTTACATTTTCTTTTGTTAAATCAATTTACAAATTATCCCCGTAAGATTACGGGGATTCTTGCTAGTACATATTTTACAAAACCTGCCCCGTAAAATCACGGGGATTTTATGTCATTTTACAAACTTTTTTTTTTGAGTGTAGCAAATCTGATTATCATCGGGCCATTTTTGGACTTAGGCCCCATGTGAAAATTTCGCCCGATATTCAGTTAAAGTGGTTTATTGTCAACAAAAAGAAGTCTCCAATTTGATTTGTGAGTGTTTTTTACACTTATTACAGATTTGACAAAATAAAGATCTAACCAGTCCATGTTTGAACTTGGGACCCATTTTCCGGTAAACTCTGGTGTAGGGTATTATATGGTCGGTCTTGACCGACTATAATTTTCTTACTTTTTCTTTAATAAACAAATTTTGATCGAAATTCAAATTTTTTTTTTAAATTTTACAATTTTTTTTATTTAGTTTTACAAATTTTCAAGATAATTTTACAAAACAATCTAGTAAACTCACGAGAATTTCTTATAATTTTAATGTTGCCAAAAAAATTAATTTCCCAAGTTTATTGGTAAAAAACCTGTAAAATTACTAAGAATTCTCGTAAAATAAGAGGTAGCAAAAAATGTAGTAAAGCTACGAAACCTCCTTGTGAATTGTCGAAATTTGTAAATTTACAATTTTATTGGTAAAAACCTTGTAAAATTACAAAATTATTGGTAAAAAGCTTGTAAAATTACTAGGAATTTTTGTCAAATAGGAGGTAGCAAAAAAAAGTTACAAGTTTTTCTTGTAATTTTACAAGGGTTTTTTTTTTGAGTGCATTGCTCTTAAGGATACAGAACTCATTTGGTCAGTCGTACCGATTGTCTTTCAATGACGACGATTTTTTTGAACTTTGACCGAAATTTTCTCAAAAACCGGATGTAATGGAAAAGTTTATAGAACATATTTTTGACAAGCAGAACTATTGTAATCAAAAGTACAAGGTAGCGTCCAGTCGCATTTTCGATGTTTAGCAGTGTAATTTTTTGATTGTGTTAAACGTATTATTACAATTTTTTTTACAGAATGTTAACACCTTAAATATCAATTTCATAAATCAAAGTAGAAGTTAGCAAATAAATTTAATGGTGTTGAGTGATCCAAGGCAATTAAAAAAATAATAACAAGTTCTTTTTATATTTAAAAAAAAATATAAAAAACGGTTTTTAATAAGATGATGATAAGTTTAATTACTTGTAATATATTTTATTTCAATATACCGATTGCTTTCAATAAATGATCAACTAGGTTAAACATAGAAATCTAATGGAGTCTCATTTATTTTGTTTTTTTTTTATCATTTTCAGACATATAATTATCCCAAATTTATTATGTGTTAATGTGTTACACAAACCGTTAAAGTAAAGAAGAAACAAAAAAAAATTGTTTTAAAATTTATGAATTATGTGTGTAGGAATAAATTTAATGAAATTTATGGTTTATTTTTTTTAAACGATGAAAATTTAATTGTTGTAGGTATTTAAGAAGTTAAAAGTAATTACGATCGATTTCTTGATTTTAAAATATAAATTAACTTTTGTTTATGACACCCTCATATGTAATCGTAGCAAAACACTTGCGTTGCAAATTATCATACAAACCCAGCAAAACTTTGGTAATGGGTAGTGATTTATATAACACATTACCAGGTACTGTATATACCTTATTTGTAGCATTATTTTAGAATGTCTTACCAAACATTTGTTCCACAACGTATTATTTTCAAGTGAAAAATAATACATTACTAATAATTTGCTACGTAATGCATGATTATTGGAAAAAATGTATTTCATATTTGTTATTTCTAAACATTAAATCATGGATGACTTATATTTGGTTACATTATGTATTATTTGAAAGTTTTAAATAATACATTATTTATAATTGGATGCATAATGCATTACAATAACATAAAAAATAATTATTTTATAAAAAAATGCATAAGTTTAAACTAGAGATGGGCTCACGACAGGAAATTTCTAACGACACACACTCACGAGCATATTTTATCTACTTACAC
>CAWUER010000812.1:10000-96191 GCA_963921195.1 Pegoplata infirma | reverse complement strand
GAAACTATCGCCAGTGAAGCCGAAGCTGCTGCCGGCGCAAACAACATGAAGGAGCTACATCAAATAATCGGTCGTCTTTCAAACCAAAAACCGAAACAAAATTACGCCATAAAAGATGCCAGTGGCCAGCTTCTTACAAATGTAGAAGAACAAGCAAGAAGATGGAGACAAAATTTTGAAGAAATAAGTAATATAGCTGATAACATTGAAAGCACTTCGCCTACTGATTCGCTAACAACAACCAATGACGAAATATCCACAGCCTACCCCCAGTATAGAGGAAATTGTATGCGCTATTGAAAAGCTGAAAGAAATAAGTCACCAGGCGAAGATGGTATCCCTCCAGAACTATTTCAAACTAACCCTGTATATAGCAGCCGAAATCATTCACCCACATATTCGCGAAGCTTGGTTAAAAGAACAGCTACCCAGCACATGGACAAAAGGTGCAATAATAAAGCTACCGAAAAAAAACGATTTGACAGAGTGTGACAATTGGCGAGGTATTACACTACTTAATACGATATACAAGGTTATTGCCATAATAATAAACAACAGATTGGAATGCATCGAAAAGTCACTACGAGATGAACAGGCAGGCTTCCGACCACACCGCAACTGTGTAGACCAAACAAATACCCTCCGGGTAATTATAGAGCAGTCAGTCGAATGGCGCACGCCACTCTACTTGGTCTTTGTCGACTTTAAAAAAGCGTTCGACTCAATAAAACAAAGTGCAATATGGGAAGCACTAAAAGCAAAGGGTGTACCAACGAAATTGATAAATCTGATCAAAGCAATGTACAATAATACCACACTACAAGTTCGCCACAATGGCATAACCAGCGAACTGTTTACGACAAACGCCGGAGTAAAACAAGGATGTCCACTGTCACCATTATTGTTCGCCGTTGTTTTGGATGAGGTCATGCTTAAACTTTGCAGCAAAAAAAGAGGCATTGTCTGGGATTTCCATACCCACTTAGAAGATTTAGACTTTGCAGACGACATTTGTCTCATATCGCACAGGTTCAATGATACGCAGAGCAAGGTAAACGACTTGGTTGAGCTGGCAAATACGGTTGGGCTAAATATAAACATCGGCAAAACTCATGCAATGCGAATAAACAACACAAGTGACAGTCACATAATGGTACAAGGTCAACGTATAAGCTATGTAAAATCATTCTGCTATCTAGGATGTATGATGTCGATAGATGGAGGAATAGAAGAAGAGGTGTCATTAAGGCTGAACAAGGCAAGGTCGGCTTTCGGACGCCTGAATAAAACATGGCGATCACCACAGATTTCGCTAAATACGAAGATTCGTATATTTAATGCTTGCGTAAAATCGACACTACTCTATGGAAGCGAGACCTGGCTAATGACAAATGTTATAGCGAGGAGGTTACAAATTTTTATAAACAAATGTTTGCGTATACTATGCAGACTCTTTTGGCCAAATACAATCAGCAACGTTGAACTGTGGAACTTAACAAATGAAGAGCCCATAATACGCCAAATAGCACGACGCAAATGGAAATGGATAGGCCACACACTGCGCAGACCAAGTAGCAGCATCACACGAACTGCGCTGGAGTGGAACCCCCAAGGTAGCCGACGATCCGGTCGTCCAAAAAACACCTAGCGTAGAACAGTATTGCAGGAACTAAATATGCAAGACAAATCGTTTGATGAAATAAAAGTAATATGTAATGATAGAAATAGTTGGAATTTTCTTGTACAAGCCCTATGTTCCCAAGTGGAATGAATAAAGGAAAAAAAAAAAAAAAAGCCCGGCCGAAGGACGGCTACGCACAAAAACTTTTTATGTTTAACTATCTTAAAATTAAAAACCCACACAACCAGTGGGTATGTGTGGGTAATTTAAAGATAGTTAAACAAGGCTTAGGAATGACAAACTTCATAAATTAATTTAGCGGCATCGCTAAATATTTTTTTTTTTTTTTGGGTAGCAGGATTTACGTGGAAATATACTTCCACATTTTCAACTGATATGGCTTTATTTCCACTTTGGTTGGAAAACCAATATGAGTTTATTGCTCAATCATGTTGGTAATAAGGCCATATGGCATTATTTCCCAATGAATTGAGAAATAATGCCTAATGAATTGAGAAATAATGCCATATGGCCTTATTGCCTATGGTTTTATTTTACCCCCCCCCCCCCCCTATTTGACAAGGTTTTTTTGTGTGTGTATATCATACGGAATTTATTAAACTATCAAATTTTTACGATTATCGTCAAAAAGCTTACATAATTACCCCCTGATTTTGCAGAAAACGTGTTTAGAGTTCATGAACATGAAAACTAAATACATATTTTCCCTACAACAATTTTATTGATTTTTTTTTATTCAAAAACATAAAAAAAGCCAACAAACATTTGTGCTAAAGCCAAAGCAACTTCCAAAAAAAATTGGAACTTGGAATTAAAAAAAAAAAAATCCTGAAATCATTTTTAATGAATTTTTTACTGCAAACGACCAAAAAATTGGCAAACATTTCTGATTAGGGACTTAAACATTTTTCAAAAAATTTCGAAACTTAGAAAATTTTAAAAAAATTTCTAAATGGAAACAAAATAGGTACTCCTTCCCGTCTGTTGTCTTGTTCGTTTTATCCCAGTATTTGAATAAAACTATCCCGTTTATTCGCGTAAAAAAGTTTAAATTTTGTGTGACGCAAATAGGGACTACTGAATGCTTTTAAGAATCTGATACCAATATTTACATTAAAATTAAAATTCTAACTTTTATTTTCTTACAGATTCATCATACAAATCCTCTTGGGGATCCCATAGTTCAGCACAATCTCAAGGTAAGTTAAATTCTACAAAAAAAAAAAAAAACTTTTCCAATTGATAATTTAAAACTTTTAAAGCACCTCTAAAATCGTGTCTGACTTTATGTAGCACAAAAAAGAAAATTGCACTTTATTATAGATATACACACCCAATTTAAGAAAACACGCTCCCACATAAAAAATGTGCTCATTTCCTGCCTCGATTGCAATGAAAGCAGAGAAAAATCAAAAAAAAAAGGTGTCAAAAAGTATGATTGCTCTGTTTTTCGGTGTATGTGATTGTGTGTGTGCGAAAGGTGTTAAAACACCCACTAAACAAACACATGAACATGTGAAAATTGATAAGTCAGGATATGTGTTTCATTTATTTTTTCTCCCTTTCCACCTAGTATTTCTTTCAGTTAGAGGGTGTAGAAAATCAATGAAGCATACCATTTTACATACAAAAATATATGTTCATTTAACAATATTCAATACAAGCAATCAATAACAAGTTAAAGTCATAATCAAAAGTCATATTTACGCGTATTTAAACTGTCATTCATGTATATTTATGGATATTACAAGTGCGAAAATAACAAATAAAAATAATCAGGCGTCAATTACATGTGTTAGCATGGGTTTTCCCTATTATTTACATTTTTTTCGGTGTTTTTATTTATTATTCTTGTTGTTTACCATAAAAATAACCTAATCTTATTAAATATTCAATGATCCGAAACAATATAAAACATTTAAATAATAGCAAATCAACAGATATTATCAATTTGTTGTTTGTTTTTTTTTAACCCTGCTGTTAGGTTAAGCCCATTTGGTCCAATTTTTGGATTGTTTTCTTTGTAACTTTTGAACGGTGATATATACTGGCTTAGATTTTTTGCTCATGGGGTCTTTTTATAAAACAATGTTATTTACAAAAAATCTAGGTTCTGACTTAAACCAGGACTGAGAAAAATAAAAAGTTACGTATCTTAGGTTAAGGGACCATTTGGTCCATACACAGAAAATAATATCGTAATTTTTTTTTTAATTAAAAATGGATTTGATATTAAATTTAACTTCAATTAAACATTTTAATTGATTCAATTAATGTTTTAATTGAATTCTTGACTTTACTGAAAACAAAAATAAAATAAACAAACGAAACCGGTTTTGTATGCATTAGTGTTAGTAGCCAATGAAAAAATAAAAATGCAAAAAACAACAAAAAAAACTTTTGAACTATTGTTTTGTATATTTTGGTGGTAGCAGCCAATGAATACATAAAAACGCAAGAACAATATTTAGTTTTATTGTTTTCTTTAAGGCGACTGGTCGTTGCGGATAAATTGTTTGCTGATAAAATTTGTACAGTTGAAACAAAAAAAAATTATATGATGTGTTTTGCACATTGAAATATAATACAATTTTTTTTTGTTTCAACTTTACTAAAGCGACAAAAATGCATGCAATAACAAGATTTAAAAATAAAAATGTAGTTTTAAATAGTTATTGATATTTTAAAATACTACTATAATGTTTCTATGCAAAACTATGCCAACTGTTTATATTTAATAAAGAAAAAAAAATCTTAATAATAAAAAACAAAAAAATTCTATGTTTATTTATTTTAGGGCATTTTTTGAAGTTTAACTTTAAAATTAAATTGAGTTGTGGTCTTTTTTCAATTAAACATTTTATGTGAATCAATAAATCTATATTATTGATTTTTAATTTTATATTATTTTTTTTTTTTAGTTTATTTAATTACAATTTTAATTGGTTTTCCATTTTATTTTCAATTAAAACTTTAATTGATTCAATTAACAATTTAATTAAGTTTTAAAACTGTTTTCAAACAAAATGAGTAATTAATATGCGCATTTTCGTGATACGTCCGAAATCAATTAATTTTTTAATTGAATCAACGAATTTCGTAATTGAAATTCATTTTTATTTTTTTCTGTGTAGTATATTTTCTCCTGCGATTTCGATAGCCGGAGCCCATGAAACGTCAATTTTAGAAAATAGGATGCACGCATTCAAAGCGGGTATTCCGGCAAAACTTTTAAAATGGTGACGGCCATGTAATGCATTACCATGTAATGCATACCAAAAAAAAACATAAATATGCATTTTTTCCCTATCGGTAACCATAGGCATAACTTTTAGTATTTTTCACGCATTATGTAAAACTCATGCGCTACTTTGAGTCTTATCCCAAACAAAAATCATTAATCCAGTAAAGAATAAGGCAACCTTACAATACCCTATACTTGATTGATTCTTTTTGTTTGGGATGTCACTCAAAGTAATGCATGAGTTTTACATAATGCATGAAAAATAAATATAGTGAATGCCTATGGTAAGCGGTAGGCGAAAATTAATGCACATTTTTTAATTTTTATTGGGCTATGCATTACATGGTAATGCATTACATAACCGTTACCATGTTTAACGTTTTGCTGGGATATCAAGTATGTTTGCAAATACAACGTTAGGCCATCGACTTCTTGCGCGTTTCGTGCTGTAGGAACCAACCATTTGATCAGCAATATCCACGCCACCTAAATGAGATGAATCATTAGAAATTATAGGAAAAAACAAAACTAACATATGTGCCTTTTGTTGAATTGTAATACAAAACAATCTCTAAAGTAAAGAATATGAAAAAAGGGAATCCTTCAACAAATGTTTACATTAGCTGTGTTGAGTAGAGATGGGTGCTGGTCACGTGATTTCCGTGGTTCTCGTGAATCACGCGTGACTCACGCTCGAGCGAAAGTCTAGTTAATTACGAGAATCATGCTTGAGTAAGTGTGATTCCAAAACTTTTATGTGTGAGTGATTAGAAATCGAGCCTAATTTTTGCGTGAGTGCCATTTTTCTTGCGTGATTCAATATCATTTTTTTGTATTGTTTTCAGTTTTATTTATAGTTTTACTTTTATTTTTCGTTTAGCAATCAGTTAAAATTCAAATTAATGGTCTGCTAATATATGAAATTTTTTTTTTTAATTTCCTTAAAATTGTGTATATGTAAGTGAATATTGCGTGAATTGGGGTGAGTGTAATTATGAATCACGTGAGTCACGCATGATCGTATTTTATTTTAGTTTTACTGACGTGAGTAGTAAGTGAGCGTGAGTAAAGAAAAAAATCGAGTGAGTCATTCATGAGCGATTATAATATTTCTTGCGTGAGCGTGATCCAAAATTCACTCACGCACCCATCTCTAACGTTGAGTTAAGCTTAAAATAATCGTATTTAGGTAGAAATGATCCAAAATATATACAAATATAATATTAAATTGTTATTTTGTTTGAATATTAAGTATGGACCAAATGGTCCACTAACCTAACATCCGTAAGTTTTTTCTAACCTAACAGCAGGGTTAAACAAAATAAGGGTGATTTTTTTTTAAAGTGGAAATACTAATTGTTTATTTCTTTTTCAATAAAAACTCAGCAGTTTTAATTTTAACTTGATGCAAACCGCCTATACAGTTATGTCACAAACTAATACAGACTAGATAGTAGAGTTTTATAAAAAAAACGGGGAAAAACTAAGCAATTTCGGGAGAAATCAGAGCAGGCTTTAGCAAGTTTTACGCGGTCACAATTATAAATATAATTGTTTTTAATCTAAAATTTACACTTTTATCAATCCATGGATTTCAAATTCAATTTCAAAAGGGTTGTGTTCTTGCAAGAATGCATCCCTTTTGAAATTTTAAAATCGGTCCATGTTAGTATCTAGCCCCCAAACAATTGTTTGTTTCTTCTAATAAAAACCGAAATTAAAAAAAAATTCAGACTGATTTAGCTCCATCAGTAGCCTTCCAAATCCCGTGGTATCACAATGGACCTCAGAGTCTATGTGTGTTGACGTAAAACGTCAGCAGCCACTTACAACCTAACCTAACCTTCCAAACATGGTATGGAGGAATACTCTCATACTCATTTTGTCAGTCTGTGTATAACGCATCGAAATATTGGTCGGTAACCCCATAAAGTGTAAAAATCAATCCATGATCAATTTTAAGACATTCTATAAATGTTCGCACTTCTGCCTGTAGTTAACACGAAAGAGCTAGCCTGCTGAAGTTTGGCACGAATATATATTATGGTTCTAGGCAGGTTAAAAAAAGTTCCCTCTTGAAGAACTTAACCAATCTCTGAAAACACAATTTTTTATATATATTGTTTTTTTGTATATTTCACTCTAAAAAACGCATGTAAACTTACTATTATAAATATATATTATATGAGCACAAAATTCGTAAAATACTTTTAAACCAATTAAACACAGCAAATTACAAATATCATCCGTTTATTAAAATATTTTACACACAAATGTTTAAATAAAATTGTCGAACAATATACAAACACACATGTTAAATAACTAAAACGCCAGAAAAAAGTATAAGCTTCCGTAACGTAGTGGTTAAGAAGTGTAATTTCAAATCGGAAGGTGGCGCCGAATGTTTTTGTTTTGTTATTTTTATTATAATTATCCACTTCTTTTTTATTTAAATTGACCACTAGTGGTAAATTTATTCAATTTACACATTCAGAGTAAAATTACCCAATTTATAGTAGGAGTCCAGTTTCCTACTATAAATTGGGTAAATTTCAACAAATTTTGATTAGAGTGTTGTTAAACTATACTCTAATCAAAATTTATTGAAATTTACGCAATTTATAGTAGGAAACTGGACTCCTACTATAAATTGGGTAATTTTACTAAGAATGTGTAAATTGAAAAAATTGACCACTAGTATTCAATTTAAATAAAACAGAAGTGAATGAATAAAAAACATGCCGCGTCAGCCAGCATCAAACTCGCCACCTTCCGATTTGAATGTACACTTCTTAACCACAACGCTACGGAAGCTTATACTTTTATCTGGCGTTTTAGAAATTTAACATGTGTGTATGTATATTGTTCGACAATTTTATTTACACATTTGTGTGTAAAATATTTGAATTAACGGGTAGTATTTATAATTTGCGGTGTTTAATTGGTTTAAAAGTATTTTACGTATTTTGTGCTCATATTAAGACAAAATGCCTGTTATTCAACAAAAATTTACCCAATTTATAATAGTAAGTTCACATGCGTTTTTTAGAGTGAAATAAATGTTTTTCAACAATTTTATTTACACATTTGTGTGTAAAATATTTGAATTAACGGATAATATTTATAACTTCCTGTGTTTAATTATTTTAAAAGTATTTTACGCATTTTGTGCTTATATTAACACAAAATGTATGCTATTCAACAAAAATTTACCTAATTTGTAATAGTAAGTTTACATTACATGCGTTTTTTAGAGTGTATATTATGAAAATACGATCTGTCAAAAAAAAAAAAGGCTACGTATACGTTACAAAAAGCCTCGTCATAAAAATGCTTGTCTTCGTCTTAAAAGTCTTTCTGAGTAGCGGGCCTTTGGCCGGGCTTAGGGACTACTAACTGTATGCCTTAAATCCATCCTCTCCCCAATTTTGTAATATGTGTTTTGGGAAAAACGTGTTTTGAGAATTTTTTTTTGCTTTGGGCCATTTTTCATTTATTTCTTTTTTTTGGCCATTTTTCATTTCTTTGTTTTTCGTTAATTTCTTGCCAAGTTTCGTTTTTTTTTTTGTAATTCTTCATATTTTTTGGGCGATTTTACATTTGTTCGATTTTTCAAAAAAAAATTTGAGCGATTTTTCTTTGGGCGATTTTGCATACAGCCAAAGAAGAGTCAAGTTCAAGATTGCACATTCAAAAAATTACAATAACATTAAGATTGCCCACTAAGCAATCTTGAATTTGTGTTCGGGGTCCGGGAATTCCCGGTTCGGATTTCCCGAGAATTCCCGGGAAAACTCTGACGGGAATTCCCTGGAATTTTTTTTAATTTTTTTCGGGAAATACATAAAAAAACGTTTATTTTATTTTAATTTAATTTTTAATATTTTTTTTACATAGAGGTGTAATTACACTTTGCTATTTTTTTTTTTTGTTTTTCTATTTGGAAGAACAGTGGAAATATATATTCATAGGAAAACTGACCACGTGTAAAAGTATGACAATATCATGAAAAAAACTTAAAAAGTCAAAAAATATACGTCGGTTAATAATAATTTTGCTAAGACTGTCAAAAATATAAAAAAATTTATCCTAGAATTGACATTTCCAGAACAAAATATTAAAAGTGCTGCCAACTATATTAGTTTTTGCTCGAATAACGCAGTATTATTTTTTTGTGATTTTTAGCTATTTTTTGCGATTTTTTGTGAGGCAAAAAGTTGCATAATTTTTTTGTTTTTTTTTTGTTGTGTTTCAGGATTTTTAACTTTTATTTTTTGTTTTTTATGTTTTAATTAATTGTTATCTCTAATAAATATATTTTTAATAAAAGTTGGTCAAATTTTAATGTTTTTTATGATTTATATTAATAATGAACATTCCCGGGAATCCCGGGAAATAAATTTTTTTCCCCGTTTCCTGGGAAATCAAAAAGTCCGTTAATCCCAAACACTAGCCCTGTTTTCGCATAACCGTATAAATGTTAGCAATAACCGTTTAACCGAAAACGCATCCACGTTTAACAAAATGTACTTGGCATCACTGTTGTTGTGTGTAAAAATTTATTAAGGCAAACAAGAAAAAAAAGGTTTATGTCTATGATATGACAAGAAAAAAAGGGTTGTGTCTATGCTATTTCATTAAAAATCAGAATTTGGCATCACTTTTTATCGAAGCTTAAAATTAACGCCGATAACTAAACACGCTAAAAATAATCGTGGATAATTTAAAATTTGTATGGGTAAGAGTATATACACTAGGGATGCCAAACGGGATTGACATTTACAAATCCCGGGATTCGGGATTTTAAAATCCTAATCCCGGGATCCCGGGATTTTTCGGGATTTCGGGATTTTTCGGGATCCCGGGATTTCGGGATTTTTCGGGATTTCGGAATTCATTAAAATTAAACTTTTTTACGTTATATTTTTAATACATTTTTTTATAATTAAGTATTTAATTAATTCATAACTATTAAATAATTATCGTAAAGTTTTACATATTTAGCACAGAAAAACCGAAAATTTAGGAACAACCGATTAGAATAGATTCGAGCAATATCCGTCTGTGAAAGACGCGATGCAGTCGAATTCAAAAGATTAGAAATTATTTTTTTTCTGTCGGCCTCTTTTATAGACGTAGATATAAAATATTTGTTTTAATAATGATAAAATTGTATTTATAAATTTGTTACAACTTATTGCAAGGGAATGTCCTCCGCCGATACATTTGTATTAATTGTCCTATTAGGCGATTGTCCTAGTAGGCGAATCACATTTTAACAGTTTCCTTCCCTTTACGATAAATGTTTACAAATGCATTTATTACGCTTAAGTAACAGAAATTTATCATTATTTACATAATTTTTTATATCTACGCCCACAAAAAGGGGCGGGACGAGAAAAATGAAATGGCTAGGTGCAACTTAAAAATGTGACATTTGCTTAACAAAAGTACAAATTGGTAAAAGATTTGGGGTTTTCAGAGACTGTTTTGGTTATTTAATGGGGAAATTTTCCCCTCCTCTCTCTTTTACTCATTTACGAACTAAAACTGTTAAATAAAAACTTTACAAATGGATTACTAAATGCTCCCTTATAAATTAAACTCTCGGCAAAATCTAACTGCTTCTTAAAAATGTTGTCATATGCATACATCGGCTGCTAACTCTATATTAGGGTTTAAAAAAAAATTTCCATTGTTCGAATTTCAAAATCGTTTGGACCTGTAGGGTTCCTTTTAGACACGAAAATCGAAAAGTTTCAAACAAAGTAAAAAATTTTTCAGTTTGTTCGGATTTTTCTATTTTCAAGTCAAAAAATAAACCCTGTCTCCGACGATTTTTAAATTTGAAAAAAAGGAAAATTTGATTCAACCTTCTGTATATTAAGTAATACGCCTTAAAAATTAAATTATACTACAAAAGAATAAAAGAAATTAAGCCCAACTTGCCTTATTTGAAAGATATTTCAAACACCTTTCAAACGATATCCAGTTTGTCACCACCGGACAATGAGCACTGGGAAAATATATTTTGGCTACAAAATTTTACAAAAAATCCCAGGATTGAAAAAAATAAATCCCGGGATTCGGGATTTACCAATCCCGAAAAATCCCGGGATTTCGGGATTTCCCGTTTGGCATCCCTAATATACACTCAAAATAATACATTAGTAGATTTACTAAATTTTTTTGCTAATGCTAGTAAGCTAACCTTTAGCAAATTTTTAGTTGAAATTAGCATGTTAGCAAAAATATCTAGTAAACTTCAGTTAGCGCGTTAACAATTTTACATACAATTTGAACAAATTTTTTTTGCTAAATTTAAAATTGAGTTGATCAAATTTCTACAAGCTTTTTTGCAAATATTAGCAAAAATAAATTGTAAATCTTTTTTATTTTAGAAAACTTAAAATGGCGCTATCTCGGAAACTAATCCAGATAAAGAAAAATGGAGGCCATTTTTGGTTCTCGGGCCGGTCCTCTTTACATGTGTGGACCCTAATGGGTCCTAACTTCGGATCCAAAAAAGTTAGCATTCCCGAAAATTTTAAAATGCTCATATCTCGGTAAATATTTTGTGGTATTGTTCTCTCAACACGTAGAAAAATACCACAAAATAACCAAAAGCTCTCCGAGTAATATTTTTGAAGTTATCGAGTTTCTTAATTCTCAAAACACCAGTGGTCCCCTAAAATCACGTATCTCAAAAACTAAGCAAGATAGAGCAAAACGGATAAAAATGTTGGATCAAAAACTATGACGATTTTTAAGGAACCCAACTAGGTCTAGGCCCATCGGGGTCTGGACCTATCGGGTCCGAACCTCATGGGGTCTTCAAATGTGTATGAACTATTCGAAATAAAAAAATTTCAGTTAACTAATTTTTGGCAAAACATTTTTGCTAACTTTACCAAAAAAATTGTGGGTTCAAAATCAGCAATTTTTCTTGTAGGTTTACAAGCTTTTTTGCTAACACTACATTTTTTTTTTTAGTGTACGGTTATGCTAAAACAGGGCTACTAGTTCTGACATTTATAATAAAATTTTACGGTCAATATTATTGTAGAACATTTTATCCCCGCCCTCCCTTTTTAGGGGTGTTTTGTACTCTCCCTTTTTTTAATTGACCTTTTATATTTTTTTATTATCAGGTTGAAAATGCTCAATTTATAGTAGTAGTCGAGTTTCCTACTAGTAACTGGTTAAAATTCAACAAATTTTGATTCGAGTGCAGTAAATAGCCCTCATCATTAAATCAAATATTATTAAAAATTTCTAAAAAAAATCCTTTTGAAGAATTTTGAGTGAATATCACACTCTAGTTTACAATTATCCTTAGGCAATTTTTACTATTGATATTATTTTAAAAATTTTAAAACGCAAAATCTTAATTTTGAAACCGTTTATAAACTGTGGTGTTATGTTTTGAAGTGTGTCCTTTGACACTTCGTATTTTTTTTTTTTTGTTAAAATTTAAAAACTTTCTGCTTGGTTGCGTTTTTTATACTTTTGGGCAAAATAACATTGCCACAATCAAATAGACGAACGACAACAACAAAAATATTACAAAGTTTACACACACTATGAATTCTTTATCATATGACAAGGAGAGCTTTGTTCTCGTTGTTCTTTATTCTTACACATGAGTAGCAAGCCGTATTACAACAACCGACAGACTTTATAAAATGTAAGAGGACAATATAAAAAAAAAAACACTGATATGAATGTTCATCATCAACACAATCACAACATCAGCATCATCATCATCACCGACATCATACTACTTTCATGTCCTTTGTATGTTTTTGGGTTGTGGTGTTGTACTTGACGGGTTTATTATTTTTTTTTTTTTTTTGAAAATTGACAATAAGACTTACGTATTTTAGTACATACAAACAAACACTGCACTGATTTCACACCATAACCCTGAGGGTGTAATTTGTATTGTAGCGCCATCTTTGTGCAACTTTTTGATTGTGCTTTTTTTCTGTTCTGTTCTGCTCTGTTCAGTGCTGCTCTACTTTGTTCTTGAGGGTATAATTTAAAATTGAAATGCCTCAAGGCATTGTTTTGATTTCTTTGTAATCACAATTCATTAAAATTTCACAAAAAGTGTTCAATGGAAAAAGAAAACTTTTCTTTCTTTTTTTTTACTTGCGAGAGATAACAAGTATTATTGTTGTCTTTAATATAATCGATTATATGAAAAGGGTTGTTCAGATGTTTTTTGATGAGAAAATTAGGTTAAGTTGAATTTAGTAAAATATTTGCCTAAAACACACGCAGGAAACAAATTTGCTGATTTTCAACTGAAATCCATATGATGAAACAAAAAATTCGGTTGATGCATTTAATTATAGGTTGTCAAAGTCGAATTCGCGAAATTTGTCTCGCTATCCCAATTATTGCAGATTTAATTTTGGAATTTTATTTATCAATACCATAGAGCAGATTGAATTTTTATTAGGGTTCCCTCATAAAGTGTAATTTTGCCGAAATTTTTTATAGAAACATCAAAGGCGGTTTGCAGGATTAGTCGGTTGAATTTGTTGTTCAAAAATAATTCTGTAAAATTGAATATAGTGTGCAAAAATGGCGGCCAAAAAAATTAAATTTTTTTAGCCCCCGAGAGTCTCTTCTGAAATAAAATTTATTCGAAAAAAAAAGCGGAAAGCAAGAGAGAGTGCCAAATCACGCGTGATCACGCGTAAGTATGACTGAAACTCAATTATTCTCTCGTAGGGCTGTCAATTCCCAAATACCGAGATTTTTGTCATAAAATGAATCCCAAATTCTGGGATGTTTAAGCTAGAATCCCGGGATTTTGGATATATTAAAAATGTATGTATGTAAAAATACAACTACCCAGGTGAAAATGACCATGTATGTTCATATATGATGCATATGAGGCATTCCACACCAAATGTTCAGCAAAAAAAAAAGTTGTGTCGTGTCAATATGAAATCATTTGCAAAGTATTCGCTCTTAGGGTACTATTAAATAACAAAAATAAAATTTAAGTTTTTTCAAAAAGTGGGCTTTGTAGGCATGGTCAAAAAATGAAAATATCTAACTTTTTTGCCTGAGCATCTTTATTTCAATATTTATGCAAATTAAATGAAACATAGTAAAGTCTTAAAGACAAAAGTTTTTTATAGATTTTTGTATGGGCTATAGATTAAAAAAATAACAAGTAGAAAAGTTAAATTCGACTTGGCCGAATCTATAAATACCCTCCACAATGCCCTTTTTAAGTGATAGTAAATTTTTTAACGTGAAAAAAATAACATTTTTGGTTAGAAATATTTTATTTTCTGTAAAAAAACTTTATTTTATTAATTTAAAAAAACAAATTACTAAGTTTTTTTTTGAGTGTAAAATTTTTTTTGAGTGTATTTTTTTTTTGTTTTAGTGTAAAAAAACTTTTTTTATTAATTTTTGAAAAAAAAAAATAATTTACCAATTTTTTTTTTTGAGTGTAAAATTTTTTTAGAGTGTATTTTTTTTGTTTTAGTGTAAAAAAAACTTTTTTTTATTAATTTTTGAAAAAAAAAATAATTTACCAATTTTTTTTTTTGAGTGTAAAATTTTTTTTGAGTGTATTTTTTTTTGTTTTAGTGTAAAAAAAAAACTTTTTTTTATTAATTTTTGAAAAAAAAAAAAAATAATTTACCAATTTTTTTTTTCTGAGTGTAAAATTTTTTTTGAGTGTAAACTTTTTTTTGAGTGTATTTTTTTTTTTTGTTTTAGTGTAAAAATATTTTTTTGTGACAAAAATACCTTTTAAAATATTTCTCTGACTTACAAATGTTTTTAAAACCTGTTTAACAGGTTTTCAACACTTGAATTTAAGGTGGAACTAATCTGAAATTTACGGTTTGGCTAATAACTTTTGAACCACTGGACCGATTTGGCTGAAATTTAAAACGAACCGGACCAGAGGAACGGCAAATATATATGCCACACTTCAGCAGCCTCAGAATTGTGGTTCGAAAGTTACCGTGTATTTTATCTCGTAAATTCCAGAAAAACCCTTGCCGAAATTCACTCGTTTGCTTATAACTTTTGAACCACTGGACCGATTTCGCTGGATTGCAATACCAACCTGACCAGGTAAATGTCCAACATATATGCCAAACTTCAGGAGCCTCCGTAAAGTCTTTCAAAAGTTAGCGTGTTTTCAACAGACAGACAGACAGACAGACAGACAGACGGACAGACGGACGGACGGACGGACGGACGGACGGACGGACGGACGGACGGACATCGCTAGATCGTCTTAGAATCGATCGAGGATCATGAATATATATACTTTATGGGGTCCTAGACCAATATTTCGAGGTGTTACAAACGGAATGACAAACTTATATATACCCTCTATCACTAGAGTGGAGGGTATAAAAATTGGAAAATTTTCAGAAGAAGTTCTGAATTTTTTAAATTTAAACTTAACCTTTATTTATCAAAAATAGAGTTTTTCACGGGAATTACCGGGACGGGAATTCCCGGGAATTCCCGCAAATTTCAATCCCGAAATCCCGGGAAATAGAGCGGGAATTCCCGGGAATTTTAATTTCTTTGAAATTGTTGTTTTTTCGACTTCTATTGATTATTTTATATGTGATTTTTTAGAGATTTTATTAAAATTCTTGATAATTGATGGCAGAAACGTACGCAGGGACAAGGAGGGCTTAAAAAGTATTCCAAGAGACCCCTTTTAAATTAGATCTAAGTCTTCGATGGGATATAATTATCAGAACCTGATCCTTTTTTTAGAAGCTGAAAAATTTTCTTTTTGTCTCTATAGAAAATATTTATGTCTCTGGACAAGATTCTTTTTAAATCGATAAATTGGTATAAAATTTGTGCAAGGAATGACTCTGAAATTAACAAGTTTTTCTTTTATAAAGCAGAATTTTTAAATTTTTTTAATAACTTTTTGAGGTAAATTTTCTTATAATTTCATTTCTCTGAAACAGTTACATTCAGTTTCATAATTGACATAATTGAGAAATTCCTATGAATCAGGAATTAGGAATACATGTAATTCTTTCTAAAAACATAATTGAGAAATTCCTATGAATCAGGAATTAGGAATACATGTAATTCTTTCTAAAAATACATGTATTTTGAAAGGTAATTTTAAAAAGTGCTCTTTATTTACCAGTGCCAGGGCTGGCAAGTAAGACTCTGAATACAACTATTGTGTTTTAGAGGCAAAACTTTGAGAACCAATTGTAATAATTAACTGAGATGAATAAGAATAAATGATTAATTTTTATTATTAAAACAGATAAAGTGAGGTGAAGGAACATATTCCCTTAAAAATACTTTTTAAAAGACATCGACATATTTGGGCCGTTTTTTTTATAAAAACTGTGTAACAAAAATTTTTATTTTTTTCTCGAAACTTATTTTTGTTTTTGTTTTAGAGGTACTAAATAAGATTTTTATGGTGGTAATAAACATTATAAATACTTTAATCGCATTCATAAGATTTTTATACATTTTTTTGACAAAAAATTTGGGTTTTTAGTTTTTGCGGGAATTCCCGGGATCCCGGGAAATTTAAAAATGAATCCCGCTTTCCCGGGAAATGAAAAAGTCCGGGAAAAGAAAAACTCTAATCAAAAATCATGCCGCAATTTTATTTTTTTTTTAATTTTTTAAAAAAAAAGTTAAAGGACTTTTCTATCTGTTCTGAAACTTTCAGAGATGTGTTTTGCCTTGTTTTCGAGAAATCAAATGTCACAGATTGCAACACGCTAACTTTATACAATAATGGTGTATAAAACGTGTGCGTATGAGTAATATTAATACTTAAAAAATATTTTAAGAGGCAATGGTAGCGTGAGTGAGTTTTTAATAACGATTACGCACGCTCATGAAAGAAAAAATTTAGTCACGAACGATATTTTATTTTGCTCACGCTCATTCACGCACACGTGAGTAGAAGAAAATAAGTCACGGTCACGACGTTCACGTGAGCGTGAGTAAAAAATATCGTGTTTGAATATTTTTTTTCTTTCATTAGCGTGAGTGATCGTAAATAAAAACTCACCCACGCTCCCACCGCCTCTTAAATATTTTTTAAGTATTGCTATTACTCATACGCACACGTTTTATACACCATTATGGTATAAAATTAGCGTATAGCAATCTTTGACATTTGATTTCTCGAAAACAAGGCAAAACATATCTCTAAAAATCTGTTCTTTCAGAACAGATAGAAAAGCACTTTAACTTTTTTTAAAAAATTAAAAAAAAAAAATAAAATTGCGGCATGTTTTTTGATAAATAAAGTTTAAGTTTAAATTTGAAAATTTCAGAACTTCTTCTGAAAATTTTCCAATTTTTATTTTTTTAATCGATAGCCCATACAAAAATCTATAAAAAACTTTTGTCTTAAGGACTTTACTGTGTTTCCTTTAATTTGCATAAATATTGAAGTAAAGATACTCAGGCAAAAAAGTTTGATATTTTCAATATTTGACCACGCCTACAAGGCCCACTTTTTGAAAAAACTTAAATTTTATTTTTGTTATTTAATAGTACCCTAAGAGCGAATACTTTGCAAATGATATCCCATTCAAAACACTATGGTTTTTCTTTAGTGGAACAGTTGGTGTGGAATGCCTCATATATGGATGTCCATACAAGTGCATATCCGTAATTTGAGGGTACATGTACATTAGACTGGGTAGACCATAAAGGAGAAAAAAAAAATTCCCATTGGGCGCGCTTAATTTTAAAGTTCCATAGCCAAAATATTAGATTTTTAGGTCGCGATTTGGTACCGCCGAAATCGTTTTTTGTTCATATATATTGTTCATATATATTATATATTGCATTATATAAAAATTTTTACTCGGGCGCTGAGGACTTTCTAACAATTTTTTTTATAACGATCGGACATCAAATGACAAAGTTATGAACAAATAACGATTTCGGCGGTACCAAATCGCGACCTAAAAATCTAATATTTTGGCTATGGAACTTTTTCGAGGTAAGCTTTAAAATTAAGCCCGCCCAATGGGAACTTTTTTTTTAGACCCGGTCTAATGTACATTAGAGTGTTCCTTATTTTGGAAATGTTGTAAATGTTGAGACGGTACCCGCTAATTTTTTTCCATTTGACTTAAAAATAACTCAGGAAAAATTTTACGCCCCTACGACCACGCCTTCCCTACGCGACGGGGCCTTAAAGAGCGAGGCCTAAAAAATCATTTTTCCAAGGCGTGGTCGTAGGGGCGTAAAATTTTTCCTCAGTTATTTTTAAGTCAAAAGGAAAAAAATGAGCGGGTACCGTCTCAACATTTCCAACATTTCCAAAATAAGGGACACTCTAATGTACATTAATGATCATACATTGTCATACATGAATTTGTATGTAAATTTTTTTTTTTATTTTTCCCCATAAAACGTCTATTAATTGAAAGTTTTTCAAATATAAATAATTATAATTTGTACTAATTAATGACACTGATTTTTTAATAAAAACTAACGAATATTTTAAAAATATACTTTGGACTTGATACTTTAGGATAATCAAAGCTTCGAAGAATTAACCACTTTTCGAATGAATTCACAAATAAAATACATTCGATTTTAATAGTCACTGAATACAATTATCTTTAAATATCAATATTTCTTGGCACGGATTCGATTTTTACCATTAAGGCTGGATTACTCAATGCTCCGTTATAAAATAACTCTCCGTTAAATTTAACTTTTTCATACAAATTTTGACATAAGGCTCCGTTAAATCGGCAGTTACCAGCTAACTTTTCATTGAGTAATCCGCCCTAAATCGAATTCTTGTTTATGAGAATTTTAAAAACTGAATGCATCCTTTATTTCATTTATTTATTATTCATGAGACTTTTAAAAATCGAATTTATAAAAACTACGCATTCAATTTCAAAGTCGAATGAAAAAGAAACCGAATTCATTCTATATTTTAAAATCAAATGTAAATTCATTCGATAAATTGTGATTGGGGAATGCAATCATTAAAGTTTAATTCAGAACACCAAATCTTATTAAGGGATGAAATCCTTCGCAGCTCTGAAAGTAATACCGTCAGAGTGTTCGAATTTTCTTCTTCTGAATTTGGTTGTTTACGTTAGTTCCTTTCATATTCGCCTATAGAATACAAAAATTACACTGCGGAACACTAAAAAATAAACAAGAGTTACGACCATCATTTCTATATATTTCGGACATGCTGAATCGAATGGCGTACTCCGTTTTTCGATGTATGGTACAGTTTTCTTGTAAAATGTCATTAAAGATTGGCTGATTTTCAGCTGCTTTTTTAACAAAAAAAATTCCAATGCTAATGATTTTTAAATTTTATGGCATGGAAAACAAAGATATAACTTGTAGCAATATTTCTAATATAAATTTGGTTTAAAGCTTTTCATCTTAACCCCTTTAATTCGCGGATTTCTTCATTTTTTTAAGTTTTCGCGAAATTAACCGCTAAATTGGTCTCTGATAAAAAACTTGCATTTTGTGGATCATAAAGGCGTCCATGACACTACGAATAGTGGACAAAAAACATCTATGTTATATGGACCATCATGAAGAAAATCGCGAAAAACCGTTTTTTTGTATATGGCAGCATCACTTTAGGAGATGATTTGAGGCTTCATCTTTTAGTATATAATGTGGGAACCTTAAACAATGAACTGACCCAAAATTTGTCCAAAAAAGTTTTCATTTGCAAAAGTTATCTTAACAAAAACTGTAATTATTGTATCGCAAACACTGAAATAACAGTTTTTGTTAAGATAACTTTTGCAAATGAAAACTTTTTTGGACAAATTTTGGGTCAGTTCATTGTTTAAGGTTCCCGCATTATATACTAAAAGATGAAGCCTCAAATCATCTCCTAAAGTGATGCTGCCATATATAAAAAAACGGTTTTTCGCGATTTTCTTCATGATGGTCCATATAACATAGATGTTTTTTTTCCACTATTAGTAGTGTCATGGACGCCTTTATGATCCACAAAATGCAGGTTTTTTATTAAAGACCAATTTATTGATTAATTTCGCGAAAACTCAAAAAACTTAAGAAATCCGCGAATTTAAGGGCTTAAGATGAAAAGCTTTAATCCAATTTTACATTAGAAATATTGCTACAAGTTATATCTTTGTTTTCCATGCCATAAAATTTAAAAATCATTAGCTTTGGAAATTTTTTGATTAAAAAAGCAGCTGAAAATCAGCGAATCTTTAATGACATTTTGCAAGAAAACTGTACCATACATCGAAAAACGGAGTACGCCATTCGATTCAGCATGTTCGAAATATATAGAAATGATGGTCGTAGCTCTTGTTATCTAAAATAGTGGTTAGTTTTGTCACGCAGTGTTATTAATCAGTACTGTGATGATCTTAAAATTTAGACCAAAGTTTCTTTTTTATAAAATTTTAAAACTATTAAAGATATCATTTGATTTTTACGAAAATTAATTTTGTAGCATTTATTTAAAAAATATCAAAAAGCTTTGGCAAACTTTACAAAAAATAGTATTTTAACAGTATCATTTTGTAACGCAAGTGTAACATCCCCATTAGACTGGCATTTCTTTGTAATCTTTCGATTTTCCCAAGTGTCCGTGCAAATTTTTATTGTCCTAGGTCTAAAACTTATGTGGTACAAATTTGAGGTCAATCAGATTTAATTAACGCCCGGTGGTCAAAGTTTTGGATTTTTAAAAAAATTTTAAAAATAAAATTTTAAAAATTTTATCTTTCGACACATCATATTTGTTAATTTCGATGCGCTGAGCACGAATTTCAAAAAAAAAAAAAAATTAAAATAGCTCGATCAAATTTGTAAAAAATGGCGGTTTTTTCCTACGTTCAAGAAATTTTTTAAAAAAAAAAGTCTCAGAGTTTCATTCCGCCGTCCCTTTTGTAGAGCTTGAGACAATCTTTCATTTAAAATTAATTTGAGCCGAATCCGATCATTTTAAGCCGTGGCGCCCATCGATCAAAGTTTTGGCTTTTTAGAAACTTTTTACCAAAAACCCTAAACTTTGATCGAAGGGTGCCACGGGTTAAAATGATCGGATTTGGCTCCAATTAAGCTTAAATGAAAGCTTTATAACGAAGAAATTTTTAGAGTTTTTTAAAAAAAAATTCTTAAACGTAGGAAAAAACCCCCCGTTTTGAAATTTTTTGACAAATTTTAAATGGTGATATCTCGAAAACCGTTCGACCGATTTTATAAATTTTTTGATATTCGTATTAAGCATGCTAAAATTAATAAAAATAATGTATCGCAAGATGTATATCTTTTATTTTTTCATTTTCAAAAATCCAAAATTTATCAAAAGTCCAAAACTTTGATAGAAGGGCGCCACGGGTTAAAATGATAGAATTTGGCTGAAATTTGTTTTAAATGAAAGATTGTCTTAAGCTCTACAAAAGGGTCGGCGGAATGAAATTTTGAGACTTTTTTTTAAAAAATTTCTTGAACGTAGGAAAAAACCGCCATTTTTTGCAAATTTCAAATAGCGATATCTCGAAAACTGTTCGACCGATTTTATTTTTTTTTTTTTGATATTCGTGCTCACCATCAAAATTAACAAATATGATGTGTCGAAAGATATATTTATTTATTTTTTATTTTTTTTAATTTTTCAAAAATCCAAAACTTTGACCGCCGGGCGCCACGGGTTAATTTAATCCGATTGACCTCAAATTGGTACCACATGAGGTTTAGGCCTAGTAGAATAAAAAATGCCCGGACTTTGAAAATCGGAGAAGAAAAAATTTTGCTATACAGAAAAATGCCAGTCTAATCCCCATATTTAAAAAAAAAATATGTTGAAAATCATTTTTATCACATAGAATGACTACTGAGCAGGCTTTAAAAAAATTTAAAAATTACCATTCTTTGCTTTTTCAACCATAAATAACTAAATCGTGATGGAAAAATTTGGAATCAAGAGACCAAAGACTATTAAAATTGCCCATCAGAATTCAAAACGAAAAAAAAAATGGTTGTTAAACTAAAATTATTTTAATACAATATTAGCTATTCTAAGAAAGTTATACGTATACTTTATTTTTACAATAGATTTTTTATTTATTAATCATACGTATAGTGTTCACATAAGCAAACAGGTTTCACCAGTTACTTACGTTATGTTTTTTTCAACTTTATTTTCAGGTTACAGTTCAAATGCCTTAAGTAGTGTCGGCGTAAGTGTTGGTAAATCCTCATTGGATCCACACACACATTTAAGACAACCTGGTAAGTAAGAAATTTAGCATTTAGTTTAAGAATTCCGTTAAGAAAACAGAAAAAAACCAAAACAAATAAAAATATTGATTTTTATTTTCACAACTTTTTACCCCTACCATTATTTAAACTCCACACAAGCGTACTTAAGTGACACTTGAATAGAAACAAATACAACTTTAAATACCCCCTTTAAACAAATAAATACGAATAAAGTAGCAAAACAATACACAATCCTGCTATACATTTGTATGGATGTATGAGTAAAGCAGCACTTGAAACGCATTTGCGGCAATGACACATAAAATATAACAAATCATTGAAATTTTTTAAACTTTTTTTTTTTGTTTTGTTTAAAATCACACACACAATAGAATAATAAGTGAGTGAAGTGAAATGGTATATTCGAGACTGACTACTTTCCTTTTTTTAACGGTTGCATAAAATAATGTGGTAAAAAAGCAAAACCTTAATATTTTTTCTAGAGGGGATTTCAAAAATGCGTATTACAAAAAAATGGTTCACATACTTACAATTAAATGTATATTGCATACATTTTTATATGTATTTGTTGTTATTATTGTAAATGTGTATTGAATTGTAATGAAATGGCAATTGAGCTAGAAAATAAAAGCTATGGAAAGCTAAACCCTAATCCATACATACATTCATTTTCTCATTCATACAATGTACAATTACAATTTGTAGCAAATAGAACAAAAAATAAAAAAAAACGATATTGTTGCAAGTTACATTTTCTAGTTTTGTATTCCTTTGTTTTGTGACTTAATGTGATGTCGACCTGTCAAATTTTGACGGTCACGAGTAACTTTTTACAATAAAACAGTTAACAAACAATCTGTTTACTATGTGTATATGAAATTATTAAGAAAATATTGTTTTTTTTTTTAAATTAAGGAGACATTTATTTTTACAGACTTTTTTTTAACATGATAATGTTTTATGCTGGTGTGTAATTTTAAAAAAATGTCAGTTTGAGTAAATAAGCTAATGATTAACAAAAAAGAAAATAAGAATTACTGTTTTCATTTTCTTAAAACCAAACATTTTATTAACTTCATGCGCGGGTAGAAGGGGGGGGGGAAGGGGAAATCCTCCCCCCCCCCCACAGACCAAATTTCAAGGAAGAGGAAAAAAAAAAAAAAAAGAAAGAAAAAGAAGAAAAAACAAGAAGAAAATTATCTAAAAAAAATTTCCGAACGAAAAAAATCTCGAAATCCGAAAATTTTTCATAAAAAAATTTAAAAATTTTTATCGGGAAAATTTCAAAATTTTTAAAAAGGAAAAAGGTCTTAACACTAGAATCTGAGACTTATTTTATATTAAAATGGTCACAGAATCTGAGACTTTTTCTATAGAAAAATGTACAGAAAAATTCTAAAAATTTTTACATTCTCAAACATTTTCTTTTAGGATTTTTGTAGAAGAATTCCCAAATTCTAAGACTTTTTCTAAAGGAAAAAGGTATTAGAATTTGGGAATTTTTCTATTGGGATAAGGTCTTAAAATTTGCGACTTATTTATAGGAAAAAGTTCACAGAATCTGAGACTTTTTCGATAGGAAAAAGTTCTAAGAATCTGGGACCTTTTCTATAGGAAAATGGTCTCAGAATCTCTGAACTTGAGACTAATTTTAAGTAAAAAGTCTCAGAATCTGAGTATTTAAAAAAATGGTCTTAAAGTCTAAGACTTTTTATTGTTAAAAAAAGTCTCAGAAGTTAAAACATACACAATTGGAAGAAGGTCGCAGAATATGAGGCTTTGTCTATGGGAAAAATGTCTTAGAATGTAAGATTTTTTCTACAGCAATAAGGTCTCAGAATTTTATACTTTTTCTTAAAAAATGTCTCAAAATCTAAGACGTTTTCTTTAGAAAAAAAAGTGCCAAAATCTTAGACTTTTTTTATATAAAAAAGATCTCAGAGTCTGAAACTTTTTGTATAAGAAAAAAGTCTCAGAATTTGAAACTTATTCTTTTGTAACGTGTCGTTACAAATTGCTCTTTTCTTAGTACTCACTGTATTTAAAAATATATTTTAAACAATGACTTTTTCTACCACCTAACGCCTGTACTCATACCCATACCTAACACTAAATATTTTTCATGAAAAGAATGTTTAGTGTAGTATGGGCAGTGCGGTACATTGTGATTCCCATTGAACTTATAATTCTCGATACTTATAATGTCAAAGTTGTGTTACACTGGGGGAGCCGAATCGGGTATTGATTCGTGTTATGCTTTAATACCTGCCGAAAGCATGGAAACCTGATTCTGGTTTCCGATACGTGTTGTATAGTATTGTTGCGTAGTAAGTCGTAGTATTTTACTCGATTACATGATTTTGATATTATTGTAGTTAGAATGTGGGATCGGTTAATTATCCCGAGCGTAGCTAGTCGTACTATATTATATTTATTTATATTTTGGGATCGATTATTTTTTCGAACGTAGTTAGTATTCTTGTGTCGCTAGATTTAGTTACATACTTGAATGCGGGATCGGTTATTTATCCCGAACGTAGTAAGAATTAGTGTAATTCTAGATTGAATGCGGGATCAGTTATTTATCCCGAACGTAGTTAGAATTAGCGTAGTTCTAGATTTATTTTCGTATTGGAATGCGGGATCGGTTATTTATCCCGAACGCAGTTAGAATTAGTGTAATTCTATATTAAATACGGGATCGGTCATTTATCCCGAACATAGTTAGAATTAGTGTAGTTCTAGATTTATTTTCGTATTTGAATGCGGGATCGGTTATTTATCCCGAACGTAGTTAGAATTAGTGTAGTTCCAGATTTATTTTCGTATTTGAATGCGGGATCGGTTATTTATCCCGAACGTAGTTAGTATTAGTATAATTCTAGATTTATTTGCGTATTTGAACGCTGGATCGCCTTTTTATCCCGAACATAGTTCGTATTATTCTAATTACATATTCGGTCATTTACTAGTATCCGGGATCAGTGGAATATCCCGAAGATATTAAAATATTTCAATATCTAGCCGTTAAGGCCCTTCATTATAAGTATAAAGGTTTTGATAAATCAAGTTGTGTGCGTTAAAGATCGTACTTTTGTTATAAAACTACAAAAGAATCGTCTTTTAACTATTCAAAGGAAGCAGACCTTTGACGAACCTGGACAGATTGAGTTTCAACCCCAGCTGGAAAATAAACTGCATCACACTTAAGGAATCTTTTTCCCAGATTCTCAGACCCAAAAGCTGTAGCCGCTACTGACTAGCTTGGGTTTGTAACTTGGATAATAATTCACCTCGTGGTGAATAAAAACAAAATATTATTTTTCTTCAATTTTTTTTCATCAATATTTATTTTCATCAATATTTTTTTTATAAATATTTATTTTCATCAATATTTTTTTTTCATCAATATTTTTTTTCATCAATATTTTTGTCATTAATTTTTTTTTCATCAATTTTTTTTCATCAACATTTTTTTTTTTGGTTAATATTTTTTTTCATCAATATTTTCTTTTCGTCAGTATTTTTTTTTTTTTTTTTTCAATATTGTTTTACATCAATATTTTTTTTTTTCATCAATATTTTTTTCATTAATTTTTTTTTTATCAATTTTTTTCTTCAATATTTTTTTCGTCAATATTTTTTTTCATCAATATTTTCTTTTCGTCAATATTTTATTTTCAATATTGTTTTTCATCAATATTTTTTTTTCATCAATATTTTTTTTTCATCAATATTTTTTTCATCAATGATTTTTATCACCATTTTTTTTATCAATATTTTTTTATTTTTTTTTTTTCATCAATATTTTTTTTCATCAATATTTTTTTGTTCATCAATATATTTTTTTTTTTTTCTCAGAAATAATTAATATGGACTCAAACCGAACTAAACAAAAATTCAGTTAAATTTTTTTCATACATATTTTGTTCAATCAAAAAAGTTGAAAGAAAGTATGGGTTGCGGATTGCTAGAAATAGAATTTTAGTGTTGGAAACTGTCAATTTATTCTGTAGAAACTATAAATATTCACATACGAGGCATTCCACACCAAATGTTCAGCAAAAAAAAAGTTATGTCGTGTCAATATGAAATCAGTTGCAGAGTATTCCCCCTTAGGGCACTATTAAATAACACAAATAAAATTTAGTTTTTTCAAAAAATGGGCTTTGTAGGCATGGTCAAATATTGAAAATATCAGAATTTTTTTCCTGAGTATCTTTATTCCAATATTTATGTAAATTTAATGAAACACAGTATAGTCTTTAAAATAAAAGTTTTTTATAGATATTTGTATGCGCTATCGATTAAAAAAATAAAAATTTTCAGAAGAAGTTCTGAATTTTTTAAATTTAAACTTTATTTTCAGAGATGTGTTTTGCCTTGTTTTCGAGAAATCAAATTTTAAAGATTGCACTACGCTAATTTTATACAATAATGGTGTATATAACGTGTGCGTATAAGTAATAAAAACACTTAAACAATATTCAACATTGAGATGGGATCGAGCATGCGTTTCTAATTTTGCTCACGCTCATTCACGCACACGTGAGTAGAAAAAAACAAGTAAGAAAGCTATATTCGGCTGTGCCGAATCTTTAAATACCCTCCACCAATGTAATGATTTAAAAAACAAAAAAGTTTGTTTTATTTATACCTCAGGAAATAACAAAGTACCAAAAAGTGTACTTCCGGCACTTTTTATAAAAGGTACTTTCAATAAAAGGTACTTTTTATAAAAGGTACTTTTAATGAAAGGTACTTTTTATAATAGGTACTTTTTATAAAGGATACTTTTATATAAAAGGTACTTTTTATAAAAGGTACTTTTTATAAAAGGTACTTTTTATAAAAGGTACTTTTTATAAAAGGTACTTTTTATAAAAGGTACTTTTTATAAAAAGTACTTTTTATAAAAGGTACTTTTTATAAAAGGCACTTTTTATAAAAGGTACTTTTTATGAAAGGTACTTTTTATAAAGGGTACTTATTATAAAAGGTGCTTTTATAAATGGTACTTTTTATAAAAGGTACTTTTTATAAAAGGTACTTTTTATAAAAGGTACTTTTTATAAAAGGTACTTTTTATAAAAGGTACTTTTTATAAAAGGTACTTTTTATAAAAGGTACTTTTTATAAAAGATACTTTTTATAAAAGGTACTTTTTATAAAAGGTACTTTTTATAAAAGGTACTTTTTATAAAAGGTACTTTTTATAAAAGGTACTTTTTATAAAAGGTACTTTTTATAAAAGGTACTTTTTATAAAAGGTACTTTTTATAAAAGGTACTTTTTATAAAAGGTACTTTTTATAAAAGGTACTTTTTATAAAAGGTACTTTTTATAAAAGGTACTTTTTATAAAAGGTACTTTTTATAAAAGGTACTTTTTATAAAAGGTACTTTTTATAAAAGGTACTTTTTATAAAAGGTACTTTTTATAAAAGGTACTTTTTATAAAGGTACCTTTTATAAAAGGTACTTTTATAAAAGGAACTTTTTATGAAAGGTACTTTTTATAAAAGGAACTTTTTATAAAAGAAACTTTTTATAAAAGGTACTTTTTATAAAAGGTACATTTTATAAAAGGTACTTTTTATAAAAGGTACTTTTTATAAAAGGTACTTTTTGAAAACGGTACAGAATTTTCGGAACGTACTTGTTCCAGAATGTTTTATTTCACTAAAGGATCCTACATTTAAATTTCAAGTTTGAATAACCATTATTTCAGTAAATAAAAAAAAAGTACCAAAGGTACTTTTTTTACCCCCGTAGAATCAACATTGGCTAAAAACGCGCCTTAGTGAATCTTTTTTCCGGGAGGTGAACCGACATTGCAAATTTCAATTTTCTAGTACCATTATTTAAGAAATATAAAATGTAATAAAAGTACATATTTTTACCCTTTTTACCCTTTTTACCCTATAAGAATCATCATTGGCAAAAACCCAGCCTTGTGGGATCTAAATTCGGGAGGTGAACATACAGTCCAAATTTCAAGTATATGTGACAATTTTTTAAGGAAATATAAAAAGTACCAAAAGTACAGATTTTTACCCTTTTCACCCCCTTGGAATCAACATTGGCAACAATCCAGCCGTACTGGATCTATATTCCAGGATGTGAACATACTGTCCAAGTTTTAAGTTTCTATGACCATTATTTCAGGAGATATAAAAAGCACCAAAAGTACAGTTTTTTACCCTTTTTAACCCATTAGAATCAACACTGGCAAAAATCCAGCCTTAATGGATCTATATTCCGGGAGGTGAACATACAGTCCAAATTTCAAGTCTCTATGATCATTAATCACGATATTTAAAAAGTACCAAAAGTACAGTTTTTGTCCCCTTTATCGCCTTAGAATTAACCTTGGCAAAACTCCAGCCATAGTGGATCTATATTTGGACCTACAGTCAAAATTTCAAGTCTCTAGCTTCAGCGGTTTGGGCTGGGCGATGATGAATGAGTATGCCAGTCAGTCAGTCACATTGCTCTTTTATATACATAGATTTTCCGGATTTGGGCGATTTTTGCCAAAAAGTTTATTTCTGTTTTTTATTATTTAACAAAATTTATTTTTTTTAAATTAAAATATTTTTTTTTTAAGAAATCTAAACAAAATTGAATTTTGGCGATATTTTACATCCGAGTTTGCGACAAAGCCAAAAAAAAGTCTGGCAACCCCGTCAATATGACGAAGCAAAAAAAGGGACACACACACACATGCTTTGTACATACAAATGATTATCAATGAAAACTTTTTAAAATATTTTTTTTATTATTTCTTAAAGAACTTTTTTCTTAAAAAACATTTTTAAATTAAATTTAAATATTGTTTTACATATTTTTAAGCTTTTTTGTAAAGATTTTTTTTCCTTTTTCTCAGTTTTTTTTTTTCATTTCCGTTTGTATTTACACAAAATATGAGTTAATTTAGGGTTATGTTAAAAAAAATAATGACTTTTTTTACGAATTCACTCATAACTTTTAAAATACTTAACCGATTTAAAAAAAAAATACAGTAGAGTCTGCCTGGATAAATTCCGCAACTTTTGGTACCCCAAGCGTTTAAATCGGTTCCGTATTATTGCCAAAAACGTGATTTCAACAGACAGACAGACAGACAGACGGACGGACAGACAGACAGACAGACAGACAGACAGACGGACATCGCTAAATCGACTTAAAATCGATCAAGGATCATGAATATATATACTTTATGGGGTCCTAAACCAATATTTCAATGTGTTACATACGGAATGACAAACTTATATATACCCTCTATCACTAAGTGGAGGGTATAATAAGTCACGTTCATGAGCGTGAATAAAATAGAATGAGTAAAATAAAACATCGTGTGTGAATAATTTTTTTCTTTCATTAGCGTGCGTGATCGTAAATAAAAACTCATTCACGCCCCCATCGCTATTTAAAATATTTTTTAAGTGTTGATATCACTCATACGCACACGTTGATATAACTCATACGCACACGTTACACCATTTTTGTATAAAATTAGCGTAGTGCAATCTTTAACATTTGATTTCTCGAAAACAAGGTAAAACACATCTCTGAAAATTTTAGAACAGATAGAAAATCACTTTAACTTTTTATAAAAATTCAAAAAAAAAATTGCGGCATGTTTTTTGATAAATAAAGTTTAAATTTTAATTTTAAATATTCAGAACTTCTTCTGAAAATTTCCAATTTTTATTTTTTTAATCGATAGCCCATACAAAAATCTATAAAAAACTTTTAACTTAAAGACTTTACTGTGTTTCAAATAATTTGCATAAATATTGAAGTAAAGATACTCAGTAGACTGCCCAGAAAAAAACAAAGTTGTTATTTTCTTGGGGGATACCTGCGAATTTTGTTCCTTTTTGTGCAAAAAAATTTCGGTTTTTTTTTGGGATTTTTAAAATAATATCTAGAGGTCGCGATCTCGCGTTTTATAACGATTTATTTTTTTTGAGTTTTTTATTATTTTAAATTGTTAAATATGATTAATATGATAAAATATTAATAATTTCAGACAAAAAAAAAATAAATTAAAAATTAAATATCGCTCATTCCATGAGATGTCTCCCAGCATCTAATCAAATGTTCTTTAATTTATTTGAAATTTCGCACACAGGTACACTATGGAGCAATTAAAATAAATTCGTTTTTAGTTTCGCGAAAATCCACGAATTCGCGAACGCGAATATATTCGCGAATTCACGGATTTTCTCGGAACTAACAACTGATTTATTTTAATAGCTTCATAGTGTTCATGTGTGCAAAATTTCAAATAAATTAAGGAACATTTGATTAGATGCTGGGAGACATCTCATGGAATGAGCGATATTTAATTTTTAATTTAATTTTTTTTTTGTCTGAAATTATTAATATTTTATCATATTAATCATATTTAACAATTTAAAATAATAAAAAACTCAAAAAAAATAAATCGTTATAAAACGCAAGATCGCGACCTCTAGATATTATTTTAAAAATCCCAAAAAAAAACCGAAATTTTTTTGCACAAAAAGGAACAAAATTTGCAGGTATCCCCCAAGAAAATAAAAACTTCGCTTTTTTTCTGGGCAGTCTAATACTCAGACAAAAAAGTTTGATATTTTCAATATTTGACCACGCCTACAAGGCCCACTTTTTAAAAAATCTTAAATTTTTGTTATATAATAGTACCCTAAGAGCGAATACTTTGCAAATGATATCCCATTGAAACCACTTTTCTGTAGTGGAACAGTTGGTGTGGAATGCCTTATATATAAAACCCATTTTCATTTACAATACAAACCGAGATTTAAAATAATACTGATGATAACACTAACTGGAGTGTTTAAAACCGGTATGGTATGTCTATAATTTTTGGAAATTCAATTTTTCTACTGCATTTTTTCAACTTAAACCCTTATAACAAATATAATTAAATCCCTAGCACGATCTGTACAATATATTTTTTTTTTTGTTTTAATAAAAATTTTTTTTTATCAATCAATTATCATTATTCTTATCAACATTTTATCAATTTATTCTAAGAATTCTAACTGGTTACCTCACCGGATATTATAATCTTCGCTATCAACTTATTGTTAGTATGAACAAGTTATCGGACACTAAAATGTGCAGATTCTGTAAAATTTATACCGAAACTGCAAAACACATTCCTTGTAAATTCCCGATACTTAATGACAAACGAACTCGGCATCTACACTCAAAAAAATACGTTAGTAGATTTACTAATTTTTTTTTGCTAACGCTAGTTAGCTAACTTTTAGCAAATTTTTAGTTGAGATTAGCTGTTAGCAAAAAATTCTTGTAAACTTCATTTAGCACATTAGCAATTTTAAACAAACTTTGAACTAATTTCTTTTGCTAAATTTGAAATTGAGTTGACAACATTTTTACAAGATATTTTGCTAATATTAGCAAAATAAATGGTAATTTTTTTTTTTTATTTTCAGAAAACTTAAAATGGCGCTATCTCGGAAACTAAGCCAGATAGAGCAAAATGGAGGCCATTTTTGGTTCTTAGAATCTCCATAGTATCGCCGGTCCTCTTCACATGTGTGGACCCTAATGGGCCCTAACTTTGGATCCAAAAAAGTTAGCATTCCCGAAAATTTTAAAATGCTCATATCTCGGTAAATATTGCCGACACAACAAAAAGTCCAAAAGCATTTTTGTAGCTCTCAACACGTAGAACAAGACCGGAAAATAGTCAAAAGCTCTCCGAGTAATATTTTTGAAGTTATCGAGTTTTGTAATTCTCAAGACCCCAGTGGTCCCCTATAATCACGTATCTCAAAAACTAAGCAAGGTAGAGCGAAACGGACACAAATTTTGGATCAAAAACTATGACGATTTTAAATGAACCCAACTAGGTCTAGGCCCATCGGGGCCTGGACCTATCGGGTCCGAACCCAATGGGGTTCTCAGATGTGTATGAACTAAGTTAAAAAAAAAAAATAGTTAACTAATTATTGGCAAAACATTTTTGCTAACTTTAGCAAAAAAATTGTGGGTTCAAAATCAGCAAATTTTCTTGTAGGTTTACAAGCTTTTTTTGCTAACATTACAGTTTTTTTTTTTTGAGTGTAGGGCGCATTTATTAGATCCAAATGGATCCAATATTGGAATCCATGCTAAATAATATCCTTGGCTTTATTAAAAGCCTTTGCATATAGGGCACCTTCTAGGCTGCACACAAAATTCAATCGGTCGCACAGTGGGCCAAAGTACCATTCTGGTGTTTAAAAAATTATATCTCCTAAACTATTTGTCTGATCAATAAAAGTTCAATTGAGAAAACATAGTAGAGGATGTAGGCTTTCAGAAATTAAAACGTGAAACACCCTGTTCCACAACAGGGTTACCCAAATGAGTGACAAAGAGCAATGCCATATCGTCAAATATAAAATCGTGTGTGAAATTGTGACTATGAGATCTATCTAACTAAGAATTACACCATAGATACGGTTCAAGCTTTTATGCTTTTTTATTTGCATTTGCTACCGGTAGATGGCGCTGGTATTAAGCTTTTAAACAAACTCTTATATTAAGTACGATTGGACAGCAATTTAGATTATATGTATATTTCGTCAAAAAAAAAATTATGAATAGACCCGATAGGTGGCGCTGGGGTGGAGTTTTTTGAAATATTAATGTATATGATGCAAATTTATTCAAACTCAGAACCTAACATTAACAAAATAAATCCAAATCAATATGTATTTTTTCAACCAATCTTAAAAAATTGGTTATTGATTTTTTTTTAATTGCCGAACAGAAAATTGTTGGCGTTTATATTAGGATATTTGAAGGTATGGACAAGAATAATGTTCTCTTTGCAATTAAATCTTAGGAGAGTATATATATTTGTTTAATGTTTATTGTTGAAAAAGTGCTGGTACTGTTACTAAAACAAAATTTTCTTTGAATTAAATCAGAGAAGGGCTTATATAGTTTATTTTAGCTCTAAAAAAATATTAACACTAGTAGAAACTCTCATTATATTCAGTCATATCCTTTCAATGTTTATTTTTCTTTCGTGTTTATTTATTTTTGGGTTTTACATTTTTTTAAACTGTTGAGTGATTCAATATTTGCAAACTTTATACCGTAATATGTTATTTTTAGGGGCTTTCAATTATTAATTTTTTGGTTCCTTTCAAAGAATTCAAACAAAAAATACAAAAGTACCAAAAAAAGTACAAAAAGTACCAAAAAAGTACCAGAATAAAAACCAAAACGTGGACCAACAAAATACCTTTCCAACGGTGCCTCATATGTATGAGTAGGATCATTCAAAAGTACCAAAATATTTAAAAATCATGTACAATTACAGCAACTTGACATCGGCATATTTTATAAAAAAAATTATGTAAACCGCACGGGCAGACTAGGGCAGCCAATTTTTTATTTGCGAGTACTTTATTAGTTGTAGTTTAAAATAAAATTAGTTTAGAGGGTGACATTTGCTGAGCACTTTTCTAATCTCTTTAAATATTTAAAGGTATGTGCTAAAATGAGGTTTATCCAATTTAACTGCCGGGGCGACCCCTCAGAGGTAGGTAACATCAATGAATGGTTGTTTTTACAAACTTGGGTCCTCCCTTCATCAAAAAAAAATAATATGTTAAACCTACCGGCAATACTATTAATATAACGTGACAACAAAT
This sequence comes from Pegoplata infirma, assembly GCA_963921195.1. Classification (NCBI taxonomy): domain Eukaryota; kingdom Metazoa; phylum Arthropoda; class Insecta; order Diptera; family Anthomyiidae; genus Pegoplata; species Pegoplata infirma. The sequence goes on along the minus strand of CAWUER010000812.1, from coordinate 62,351 downwards.
TTGCAGCTTCAAAAAGGTGCGTTTGCACATATTTTTTATTTCCAATGTTTGAAGCCCTGTATCTTTCTTAATAGTGTACCAATCCTAGAACTATTAATGGATTAATATGCAGCCACTATCTAAGATTAATCGTGTTATGTTCAGTTTTTATTTTGATATGGTTATTTTTTTATTTTTTGGACGCTAGATTGGTGATTTATCCCACTGTGGGTCGCAGGAATCGACATAGATTTCCATCCCATGTAAAAATCTGATCTGCTTTGATCTGATAACATATGATTGGATCTAATTGTATGCAATTGTATCAGATTATATAAAAATATGTCAAATTTGTGCAAAGTTGATCAAATCGGAGATATAATTTGATGTCGATTTAGGACATTTCAGATATAATTATATGCAATCAGTCCCGATCATATATGAACAGATCCGATAAGATTTATTCCATTTTTACACGGGATATTTAGTAAGCTGAAGTAAGCTGATTTTTCTGCTTAAATTCGCATAATTATCAAATTTTCCAGGTGTTTGGACAAACTTGTCTGCTGAAATAGATGTCCTGACACCAGATCTTTCTGTCGATCGGACAGAGGTTTGATTTTGAGTGGATTTACCTAAAAGTGCCACCCTTAATTTCAAACACATAATTTATAAATCAAAACAAAGAAATGTAGCAAATATTCGAATATAGACTGGCTGACTAAAGTCATAAATGCATAATTCTGTATGCGTGTGTGTGTCTGTGCGAAAGTATGACGCGTGGCAAAAGTGAGTTATTTTTTTTAGCTGTAAATACACGCGACGCATTAACTAAAAAGTAGCAGAAAAAACGTCAAACTCTTAAACAATGAAAATGTTTGTCAACTTAACGAAAAGGGGAAAAACTGTGAAAACAATGAAATAATTTAATAAAGACATACTTTTCATCAAATGGACAGACTGAAAAAAAAAATCACAAGTTGCTGTTGTTGCAACATATTAAAAAAATATTAAGTTTTTGTAACAAATACATACTCACTCAATTTATAATAACATGCAACTATTCCGTACAACAAAATACAAACATACACTTTATTTGCAAATAGTATTTGTTCGGTGTTGTGTAAAATACATACATTCTTAAATACGAGGAAAGGAAAGGAAACATAGTCAACGCGCGTATTAAGGAAATACAACCTTCCTGAAGGATTTTTTTGGTTTTATAATATTTTTTTCTTATTGTTTTTTTATTTTTTATTTTTTTTATTTTTATGTGTTCCAGTTTAGCTCTATTTTACTTTTTCCAAATGTATAGCACACGTTTTGAAATAAATACCAGTCCCTCAATTAATAGAATAAAATAACTGATTTTGGTCCTATAACTCTATTCGTTTCTCGCCCTACTGAGAGAAAATTTGAGTGTTAAATGCGACAACGAGCAAATTTTCAAGATTTTTTTTTAGTCAAATTAACTAAAAACAAGCAGAAAAGTTAAATTAAACAAGTAAAAAAGTTAAATTCGGCCTTGCCGAATGTAGTGATACTCTCCACAATTTCAAAAAGATTATTGCAAAAAATTTTATTTAAAAGGAAATTACTCTTGAAAAAAAAAAAAATTTTTTTGAAAAAAAATTTCCGCGAAAAAAAAAATTTGTTAAAATACCATTTGGTGTTCAATTATGTTCACATATGTCAACCAGAAGCCGAATTAAAGCATTTTGTATTTTTAGGTTATGTTGAATGTACTGAAATTTTTGAGGTGTGCTTATATTTTCGTTCACAACTTTTGAACCGCTGAACCGATATCGCTCAAATGCAATACCAAACTTCTCGGGAGAACTTCCAATAAATATGTTAAGTTTCACCGCTAGAATGTCTTAAAATCGATCGGACATCATGAATATATATACTTTATGGGGTCCCAGACCGATAATTCAATGAGTTACAAACGGAATGACAAACTTATATATACCCTCTATCACTCAGTGGATGGTAAACGAGTAATCAGTGTTTCGAGTATTACAAAATATAACGATGCACTTCAACTTTTATAATAAACATGCAAATGTTGTTGAAAACAATAAAATGTTTTCCAAGTATGTATGATTGTATGTAAACTTCTTAATAAAGTACAATAAAATGTTATAATTTTTTTATTTTCTCATTTTTTTTTGTAACTTCTACAACAATATTAATGTTGTTGTTGATGTTGTGGTTGTAATGGATACTCTTGCATGCTCTTAAAATAATGAAAAAAAAAAGATTTAAAAAAAAAAAAAAATTAAAAACTAACGAAACATTACAATAAACACTCGACACATGTACCTACACATGTGTACATTCATTCATAAAACATACAATTGTTAAGTGCCACGCCCTAAGTACTCTTAACAAAATGTGTACAATTGCTAAAAATTATTTGGTATTTAGTTATGGTTTTCATCATTTATATTTCATCCTCCACAACATTAAAACCCTCAAAAAAATCCATTATAACACTTTTTGGTATGTTTCAAAAATCTGCTCGTGCCTTTGGCCACTTCAAAAGGTACTTTAGGACATTTCAAGTTTTTTTATTTTTAAGAATTTTTGAGCTTTCAAATACTTGAGTGTGATACTTTTAATTTAAGAGCACTTACACCTACGCAAGTATTAGTAAAAATATTTAAGTAAAATAGTATTGTCGGTTCTTGTATTAAAATACGGGAAAAACACTATAATATAAACTTTTCAAAAATAAAAACATATGCATACCTTTTGTTAAGAATAATATTTCGTTGTTTAATATCAACGGATATCTCTTAAAACTTACTCGAAATCCTTTTAGTTTAAGCCTAAAAGGAATATTTTTTTCAAAAAAACTTTTGAAACAACAACAGTTATTTTTGGAAAAATAAAATAAATTATGAATTTCTAATCCAGGACATAAACATCTTTTGAATATCTTGATCATAGGAATTTTTTTAGGAATTTCGAATGACGATATCATTTCATATTTTCCATACCAAAAATGGTATGTTAAACCAGAATTTCCTGTTTCGAAAGCTTAACCAAAAAAATGGAACTTAACACAACGTTCCTTTTATAACAGTTTTTTAATTCATGAAATCAATACCCATCCACCTTTCCATAAAGAAAAATGTTTACAAGTTCATTTATGCATTTTGCACTAAATTAATACAATTCTATCATTATTCAAAAAATAAAATTTATTCACCTTTTTCTATTGACCTTTATCAGGAATTGTGGAATCTAACACGGATGATCCGTGCTCTTACAATGGAAGTACTCCAAATGTTATATACCGATTTACCTCAAACTTAAAATATGTATACAAAAGACTATTTTAAGGTTGGGGTGACTCGGTATATCGGCCATATCAGTTTTTAAACATTTCGTTGCCCTCTTATGAAACAATGTAGACCTTCGGTAAAATTCCCATAACTCTCGCACTAACAGGAATATCGTCTAAACCAGCGGTTACCAACCTTTTTGGCTCGCGTACCCCTAATTTTAAATTTTATCAGCCGCGTAACCCCTAACGAGTTTTTTATTTTCGATAAAAAACTGATCTGCGGGTATTATCATTTTTTTGAAGGATTTAGCGAGATCAAAACAGTGGTGGTATTTTTTTGGAAAAATGTTCGCTCCTTAAGAGTGCATCTGAAAACGCGGATTTTGAGCTGATTTTTCTGCAGATCAAAAATGGCTAAAAATGTTGCAAATCTGATATCACCAGTCGATTCTACACCAACTCTTAAAAAAAGTTCCAAAAACCCATCACAGGAGGCAGAAATATAATGTTTTTATTTTTTTTAATACGGGGGCAGGTCAATAATTCCGTGACTTTTCGAATAAAACACCTCGCATATACAATGAAAGGGCATTTGGAGCTTAAATTGTACTAAAATGCCCATATTATCACAACCCGCCTCAAAAATGCACAAAAACACTTTTTTTGACAACTTTATCATAAATTTTCTCACAAACCTGACATCATAGAAAAATTTGGGAACCATATTCGGAATCAGCATCGAAAGGTTAATCGAAAACAAGTAGTCAGATCTCAAAATATCATCCAAAAATATCCAAAAAAAATGCGCAAAAATAAGTTTTTTGTGAACTTTCACCTTAACTTTCTTAAAAACCTGACGTTATGAAAAACTTTGGAAGCCAGATGCGGAACCAGCATTGAAAGGTTAATCTAAATTGAATGTCCAAATTACTAAAATTTTGCGTACCCCCGCGGAGAGTTTCGCGTACCCCCTAGTGGTACGCGTACCATAGGTTGGTAACCGCTGGTCTAAACGATTTACAGATGTAATTCGAAAAAGATCAATTCAAAAATTCTATTTGTAATTCCAAGATTCCTTTTGTTATTCAAAGATTTCATTTATAATTCGAGGATTCTACTTGTAATTCGACAGTTCTATTTATACACTCAAAAAAAAAAACTAGTAAAAGGCCTTGTAATCCCTATTTGATTTTTTCTGTAAGTACAGATCGAGCAAGGGCTCTAATTATATTTGTTATAAGGGTTCAAGTTGAAAAAATGCAGAAGAAAAATCGAATTTCTTAAAATTATAGACATTTCTGGTATTTCCTACACCGGTTTCAAACACCCCAGTTAGTGTCATCATCAGTAGGATTTTAAATGTCGGTTTGTCTTGTTAATGAAAACTGTTTTTTTATATATGTGAATATTTATAGTTTTTACAGAATAAATTTTGACAGTTTCCAACACTACAATTATATTTCTAGCAATCTCAACCTCACTTCATACTTTCTTTCAACTTTTTTGTCTCTTACATTATTTCGCAAGGGTTACTAACATGATCTGGAATTGCAGACACAAATGAAGGCATTTGCATTTTCTGTTTCGGAGACGTGCCTAATGGCGACATATTTTGTCAGTAATTTTATTTGATTTTTTCTGTAAGTACAGATCGAGCACGGGCTCTAATTATATTTGTTATAAGGGTTCAAGTTGAAAAAATGCAGAAGAAAAATTGAATTTCTAAAAATTATAGACATTTCTGGTATTTCCTATACAGGTTTCAAACACCCCTGCTAGTGTCATCATCAGTAGGATTTTAAATGTCGGTTTGTCTTGTTAATGAAAACTGTTTTTTTTATATATATCCCGTTCTACCAATATTTAACAATTTTGTAATTTGCTCAAACGAGAACTACAGTTTAATTGGTAATTTTCAAATTCATTGTTGTAATTGTATTCTCCCATTTTGAAAGGTTATTTTACAAAAAAACTGTAATTTTACAACAAAGTTTTAATTACGAATTACACTTGGAACCTTCGAATTAAAATTTATCTTTTTCGAATTGCAATTAATCTTTTCCAAATAACAATTAAAATCTTCAATTTATAAATGGAATTTCGAATTAAAAATTGATAAAAATGTATTTCCTGGTCCCCTTGGTCCAAGTGCAGGTCGATGAACTTCATATGACATAAAACTGTTTCATTTATCTTCGTGCAAACTTAGGGCTTAAAGCTCTCTTATTTTGGACTCCTTCGTGTACTCCACATACAGACGAACGGACAGACAAAGGGAAATTCACAGAATGCCTTAGAATCGATCACTGATCAATAGGGCAAGTACTTTCATGAAAATGCATATTTTTAGTCCGCACTCTAAACATAACATAAATTAAATATCTATCCGAATCAATAAATTTGCAATAAAATGGCATCGATTTGTAGTTGCATATTTTTGCATATTTTGGTATAATTGCATATTTTTGCAAATTTTCATATAAATTGCACTTTTTTTAATTTCCACTAACATTTTTTCAAAAAATCATTTCAAAAATTTAATCTAACAAACATAATCTTAAACCGATCCACCATTTCTTGTAAAAAATATTATTTTCTGATAAAATTATATTCTGAGACAGTTTTTATAAAAATTTGTTTCTAAAAAAAAATTTAGATTCTTAAATAAAGCTTTAAATTTAAAAATATCTTACAGACAAATGGACTCATAAAAGCCTATACAAAAACTCTATTCTCAAAAAAAATTTACACACAAAAAATATATGTTTTTTTTTCAAAAATTGCTAAAGAAGTATTTGACTTCAAATTTAATATTTTTAGTAAACATTTTTAAAGATATTTTTACGTCCAAGTCGATTTTAAAGTTTCTACTTGTTTATTTATAAAATTTGTTCCAGAAATATTTTTTGACTTCTAAAGAAAATTTGTTCATTTAAAATTTTTTATCACAAAATGTGTCATTAAAAAAATATTTCCCGGCTAAAAATAAAGTGTCCAAACGCATGTACGATTATATATGATAATTTATGTTAAGGATGGACCAATATATGATCGCATATTATCATATGTTCTTCCATATATGGTCATATATTGAATAAGCGCCAATTTTAATATATGTTAAAATATGATCATATATGTTTCCGAATTAATGAAGTATGGTCAGATGTGTTCATATATGCTCATATACAATTCATTTTTAGCCGGGTTTCCAATTAAAAGCTGAGTCCACTAAAAAAACATTTATTTAATATTGTAGAGGGAATTAAAGTATTTGAAAAAATCTAATTTATGTTAACAAAGCCGTTTTTTAGTAAAAGCAATTCATTTTTAAAACATATTTTTAAATTTTAAGTGCATATTTTTCGAATTTTCAGTGCATATTTTTGATTTTTAGATGCATATTATAGTCACATATTTTCCATTTTAAAATGCATGAAAGTACTTGCCCTACTTATCAATAATATGCATACACTCAAAATAATACATTAGTAGATTTACTAATTTTTTTTTTGCTAATGCTGGTTAGCTAACTTTTAGCAAATTTTTAGTTGAGATTAGCATGTTAGCAAAAATATCTTGTAAACTTCATTTAGCGCATTAGCAATTTTAAACAAAATTTTTTTGCTAGATTTAAAATTGAGTTGACCAAATTTTTACAAGCTTTTTTGCTAATATTAGCAAAATAAATGGTAAATTTTTTTTTATTTTCAGAAAACTTAAAATGGCGCTATCTCGGAAACTAAGCCAGATAGAGCAAAATGGAGGCCATTTTTGGTTCTTAGAATCTCCATAGTATCGCCGGTCCTCTTCACATGTGTGGACCCTAATGGGCCCTAACTGTGGATCCAAAAAGTTAGCATTCCCGAAAATTTTAAAATGCTCATATCTCCGTAAATATTGCCGACACAACAAAAAGTCGAAAAACATTTTTCTAGCTCTCAACACATGGAACAAGACCGCAAAATAGTCAAAAGCTCTCCGAGTAATATTTTTGAAGTTATCGAGTTTTTTAATTCTCAAGACCCCAGTGGTCCCCTATAATCACGTATCTCAAAAACTAAGCAAGGTAGAGCGAAACGGACACAAATTTTGGATCAAAAACTATGACAATTTTTAAGGAACCCAACTAGGTCTAGGCCCATCGAGGTCTGGACCTATCGGGTCCGAACCCAATGGGGTCCTCAGATGTGTGTGAACTAAGTTAAAAAAAAAAAAAATTAGTTAACTAATTATTGGCAAAACATTTTTGCTAACTTTAGCAAAAAAATTGTGGGTTCAAAATCAGCAAATTTTCTTGTAGGTTTACAAGCTTTTTTTGCTAACATTACAGTTTTTTTTGAGTGTACTTTATGGGGTTTTAGACCGATAGTTCGATACGTTACATACGGAATGACAAATTGAGTATACCCGATTAAAAAAAATTATATAACGCATATTCATATTTTTTTGATATAATCTTTAGTGTCCGACCGAATACACCCTTTTTGGCCGTAGCCGAAGACGAATATTCGGCCAAATTTGTACTATTCGGCCGAAGCCGAATATTCAAAAAATATTCAAGAGAATAGTTGTTACACTCAAAATATTTTGTAGGCAAAAATAAATGAAAAACACACTTAAAACCAGTGAATAAACAATTGAAAACCATCCCAGCAATTATTCATTTGTTTTAACAAACATCAACATTTATTTTTTACTGCTGACAAAATTTTCTAAAATAAATAACATTAAACATTAAAAAATTACGATTTTTTCACTCTTTTTTTACCAACAAATTCGAAAAAATAACCAACGAAAACATTAAAAATTAATGATAGTTCTTTTATTTTTACCAACAAATTTCAAAAAAATAACCTACGAAAACAATAAAAATTAATGATTTCGTAGGTAATTTTTTACAATTTTTTATTGAAATATTTTTTTTTAATTTTTTAATAAAATTTTTGGGGAATCGATCCCGCAATCAACTACATTCTGGCCAGACACTCTACCCATCGTGCCAAAGTCACTTGATACAAACATGTTTTTATATTTCTATAAATAATTTTTTGATTTTTTTTTTCTACAAAAAAATAACTGACTTGTGTAGGTAAAAACTAATGATATTTTATTAAAAAATACCAACAATTTAAAAAAAAAATACTTACACAAATCATTAAAAATCAAAAGAATAATCAGTAGTTTTTACTTACAGAACAAAAATAAATGACTTTAAAAATTAAATGTTAATGAAAGTCTTTATTTATTAGTGTGTTATTTTTGAAACAAAGGACTGAAGTAGTCATTAATAAAAACTGAACATCAAACAAATGTTTTTTCTTTTAAAAACGACTAAACGGAAACATTTTTAAATAAACTACAAACAGTTAACGACATAATTTTTTTAGTGTATAAGTAATATAATTGACAATCATTACTTTTCACAACACATTACCCAGTTTTTGCTGGGTAACATCATGTAAAATTAGTTTCTCCCGGGTATCATTTCTTTAAAAACAACTGTAGCCCCGAGCTTGTCAATTAATATCCCAGCAAAAAATAAACGAAGTGGTTCAAAAAGAATTAGTGGTTTCACTACATACAAAGTAGCGATAGGTGCCGAACTTCGTATTCCGTGGGAAGTACTTTTAAAATCACTTCCAAAAATGCTACAAAATAACAATAAAAACATCTTTCACCAGTTCTTTACTTAATGATTTTGAAGCACCTCTTTCATATATTCTTAGAAATTAAATCAAATCACCACAACATATGAACTTCTTTTTCAACTGAAACACTTAGAATGGGGGTGATACACGAAGTATGCAATTTTTTCTAAGTCCATCTTCGAATAGATTTAGGTTTTGCAAAAATGGTGACAAAATTTGGTAATGGCATTTCATTTCTCTTTATTTAGAGCTTAAAAATCGAAAAGCCGAAAATCGATTATTGATAAATTGTTCAAATTTCATACAAGCAATTTGACGTTTAACTATCATTCTATATCTTATATCGAAAAAAGTTGGTCCTATATTAAATACATAAATACATTTATTAACTAAAGCGGATGTTGCTGCATCACATTATTAAAGATTGTTTAAGCTTTTTAGAAAATTGAGATTTAGCCTTGTGGTCAGAACAAACTGGCTAATCGATTCGTCGTGAATTTTTATAGTTTTGTGATCTTTATAATTACTCCTCTTTTTAATTCGAAGTATATACGTTTGATTATCAATGAAATTAATTTTTCTATCACGTAAGGTTTTTAATATATTCGCGTTTGAATATTCAAATATTTGGGTCTCCTCTGTAACGTATTCTTAAGTTGCTTAAACATAATAGTACTCGATTTAGTAAAAAAAAGACATCTATATTCCAAATCTGGTATCCAAATTTTTCTATCGCGTACTGTTTTTATAATATTGGCGTTTGAAAACCCTAAACTCCACTGTTGCGCACTTATATTCTTTATAAATCACACTAAAATTTCCAAACGCGAATATCTCAAAAACAGAACATGCTTGAAACATTTTTATTGCAGTTTTGGAATCAGGAGGTCCATTTTATATGAAATTGAGTCCTATTTGATGAAAGCAACGTGAGAATACGTAACAGTGTACCCTTAAGTGCTAAAATATTGTTGTTTTTTTTTTTACTTTTTAACAGCGAATATCTCAAAAACGGTACGTGCTAGAAAAATTTGGACGGTAGATTTGGAAGCAGGATACTAAAATGTATAAGGACCAGTTAGAAATTTCACTTAAAGGTTTTTGCTGTCAAACTGTGTTTTTAGTGTAAATATTACAAAAATTAATCAATGTTACAAAAAGAAGTGAAAAAAAAATTAGAAGTTCTAAATCACCAAATAAAAATGACATAATCACAACCAAAATGTCAAGAAATATGTACTTCTAAAGAAGTGATGAAAAATACGCTTCCATAAGGTCAAGTTATATTAACATCCGGATCACTACTTCAGAAGTTGTCATAAAAATTTTAATATATATGTACATAATAAACACTAGTGATATATGGTATACTTAAGTGTCAATCTTTTGCCACTGAAAAGTGGCAAAAAAAGAACATACTTTGTGTGTCACGCCCATATTAAATTCATCAATGTTTTAGTTGAAGAAGAAGTACATCTGGTTCATAAGTTGTGGTGAATTTTGTAGTGAATGGTAAGCTCTTTTTTTTGCTGAGATAGGATTGAAAATTTAAAGGTCGAATTAATATAATAATATTTAAAAAAGGATAATTAAAATTTATTTTACAATTCAAGCTACTGTACAGAATGAGTCATAATATGTTGCACTAAAAAGTTGATAAATAAAAGTCCTGCTTCCCCTAAACTATTTTTATAAGTTTATGTTAATTATGCCTATATACAATTAATTTCATTTTTTTTACAGATCCATATCAAATGTTTGGAGCAACCAGCAGTCGACTGGCAAGTTCTGGTAAGTTTTTTAATGTTTATAGAAAGTTTAACAATAAAATCGAAATAGAGTGCAGGTGCTTAGATTTATCAAAGCATGACAAGTGGACACGTGCTAAAAATGAACTCTACGGACTAAATTGCAAACGGCGGGAGTTGAAGTATGTAACCTTTGTTTTTTTTTCAGAAAATTGAATTAATATTAACTTATTAGCATATTATCTGAGCTGATCTAGCTTTAAATAAAAAAGTAGTAGAAACTTTGTTCAATAGAACACACTTTGTTTTAAATATCCCTTTCTAAGATTTAAAATACTTTTTACACTCACTTATGCATTCACGTTATGGTTTTGAAAATAACACCTTTTTTGGGGAGTTTTTTAAAAATACATTTGTAATAAAATTTTCCCTTTTGTTATTTTTTTTGTAACTGCAGACGAAAGGTGTTTTTCGAGTCAAACCCAAAAAATGTGTGTGCGTAAATATTTTTTGGGTTTTTTGTAAAGGGTGTGTGTGTGCTTTTTTTTCATAATAAAATACAAATTATTAATTTTTATTATCACTGCAAGAGTTAATTTTAAACAAATAAATTATGTCCAACACGTGATAAAACTCTATACGGATCGGGTTATTAAAAGGGTTAAAACATATTTTTCTAGTCATCAATTACATCTTATTTCGCAGGGATTTTTGTTAATGATTGTGCTTTTTTCGTAGTCTATTAAAAATTCATAACCCTTTTGTTGATGTAACGTATGTAACGGGTTAAATAGCTTATAAATCCCTTTAAAAGTGGGCGTGATTTTAAAATGTGTGATAATAATCATAAATCATTATAACAATTTAAGTTTAAGAATACTAAAAAGTTTTTAGCAGAAAAAGAAAATTATGTCAGTAACAATTTGATAGATTTATCCTGGGAAAATTCAAAGTTTTTCATTTCATTTGGTACGATGGGAAAATTTTGCACTAAAAATACAAGAGGCAGAAATAAGAAGTGAGCGAGTTATATTCAGCTTTTCCAAACTAATATACTGGTGAGAATACTGGTTATTAGTGTTTGACCGATATACCTTCTTTAGCGACAACCGTAGCAAATTTTTTTAGTAATTATATAAAAAAAAAAAAATTTGAAAGTTAATTTTAGATATTCGTTATTTGACAAAAATTTTGGCCTAGGCCGACGATCTTGTCATTATTGGATCGTCTAAGAATCGATCTAGAATAATATTTTGATTAAAACGCGTATTTTATCACATTTTGATTTAATAAGCATAATTTGTGCATATTTGCAACTTCCAAATACTTATTTTGGCATAAATTTGCAAATAAAAATGAATTTTTTGTTTTATTAACAACGCCCACGTGAGTAATTTTAATTTACTCACGATAGAAATTACTAGAAATGTGATTCGAATTTTCTTTCTTGTATTAGAAATATGGGGGTTTTCGTGTCAACTGACACAACTTTTGAAACCGATGTCTTCCGATCGGGATGAAATTTGCACCAAGGTTAGTCCTATTGGATAGTAGCTCAGACACAATTTTTCAACGAGATCATTCAAGGACTCTCTGAGTTAGAGGGGGTCGAAATTTGACATTTTGGCAAAAGAGGTGTTTATTCTCATCTATGTTACTTCTTACCTATTGTTTTTAGCAAAATGTGTCCCAAATAGTTTAGATAGGTATTTCTTCAGTCTTTCGAAAAAAAATTATAAAAAAAATAAATAAAAATTTTTTGATTATTTTTCTTAAAAATTCAGAACTTTTTTGACTTTTTCCTCAAATTGGGCCCTTTTTTTTATTCAAAAGAAAGCTTAGGTGATGTACTTTAAGAGCTATGGGGTCGCTTAGTGGGATGCGAGTGGGATATCAATGAAAGAATTTTTTTTTTTAACTTTGGAACACAAAAAACGGTTCTTAAATTTGCACTATTAGGCGTGGGATAGCTCACCACCCTATTAGAGGGTGTCCTGGATCGAAATCGGGGATAATAGGTTCGAAAAAGAAAGCATGAGCCAAAAAATAAGGGCGGTGGGGTGGGGTCATATGGCTCCTCATCAGAAAGCCCCACAACTGCTCTAGAACTGCCTATGGAGGGGTGCAATGTGAGACCGACCTCCATTAATTTTCTACCCCCAATATTTTTCTTGAATATACCTAACTTCTATTTCCACTTCCAAAGGGGGCTCCCATACAAAATGGCATTTTTATAAAATTTGCTCCTACCGCTCTAACTGTCCATAGCATGGACGTATACAGGGGGCACAGGGGGCACGTGCCCCCCTTTTTAATTACTTTTCAAGTACTTCTAGTTAAAACTAGATATAAATAGGCGATCGCAAACAATTTTGGGAGTTGTGTCCCCCCCCTTTCAAATTCCTGGATACAGCGCTGGTCCATAGGGTGCCCCTAGAGAAGTAAAATGTATGACCGACCCCCAATATTTTTTCAACTCCAACATTTTCTCAGAATATACCTACTCTTTATTTTCAACTCTTAAGGGGGTCCCCATACATATATTTTTTATTTTGTTATTAGTTTTTAAAAACACATTTTTTATAATGTATGGGAGTGGGACAAAATGTTGGTAAATAAAAAATAATCGGGGTTGGTCGTAATTTTTGCCTCTCTAGGAGGCACGGTAGGGGCGGTAGGAGTTAGTTCAATAAAACAAATTTATAAAAAATAAAAGAAATGTATTGGGACCACCTTAAGGGTTAAAGATACATTGTAGATATGTTGGAATTAATGAAATAATAGAGGTCGGTCATACATTTGGCCCCACTACGGGCACTTTACGCCCAACTTTGACCCCGATGAGGGGCCATATGGCCCCACCCCACCGCCCTCATTTTTTGGCTCGTGCTTTATTTTTCGAACCTATACAAATTAGAGTATATCGCGGATCGAAATCGAAAACTGGTTAGCTATCCCACGCCTAATAGTGCAAATTGAAGAACCGTTTTTAGTGTTCCAAAGAAAAAAAAAAAAGAAAGAAATCACCTAAGCTTTCTTTTGAATCAAAAAAAAGGGCCCAATTTGAGGAAAAAGTCATAAAAGGTCTGAATTTTTAAGAAAAATAATCAAAAATTTTTTTTTTTTTTTTTATATAAATTTTTTCGAAAGACTGAAGAAATAGCTATCTAAACTATTTGGGGCACATTTTGCTAAAAACAATAGGTAAGAAGTAACATGGATGAGAATAAACACCTCTTTTGCCAAAATGTCTAACTCAGAGAGTCCTTGACCGATCTCGGTGAAAAATTGTGTCTGAACTACTATCCAATAGGACTAACCTTGGTGCATTTTCATTTTCAATTTCAATTTCATCCCGATCGGTTTCAAAGGTTGTGTCAGTTGACACGAAAACCCCCATATACATTATTACAGTACTTAAAATAAATATATATATTGACTTTAGCACTGCCAGGGTTATGTTTGTTAAGCTCCAGCATCCTCAGACTTGTCATTAAGAAAGCGTGTTTTTAATTAACAACATAATTTGTTTTTAGTACCCTCTAGTCAGTGATAGAAAATAAATGTGTATAAATTTGTCATTCCGTTTATAACTCATGGAATTATGTGTGTTGAAATGGCGAAACTCGAATGGGCACCCTGAAAATTTGGTTTATTTCCAATAACCTCAAAATACAAAATGCTTTAATTCGACTGCTGGTTAACACATGTGACCAGAATTGAATACCGAAAGGTTAATACCCAAAAATTTTCTTGCGGAACTTTTCTTTTTTTAAAAAACAAATATTTTTTTGCGGAATATTTTTTTTTTTTTTTAAATAATCTACTTTTACCATTTTTTAACCGAACTTTTTTAATTTTTTTGCAATATTTTTTACATTGTGGTACATTCAGCAAACCCGAATTTAACTTCTTTTACTTGTTTTTATACCCTCCAACTACAGTATGGGGGTATACTCACATTCTCATTCCGTTTGTAACGCATCGAAATATCGGTCGGGGACCCCATTAAGTATATATAATGTTAATCCATTATCGATTATAAGACATTCTATGAATGTTCGTCTGTCCGTCCGTCTGTCTGTAGATAACACGATGCTGGCAAAAGCAAATATGTCTCATGGTCATAGGCAGGTTAAGTTCGTAAGTGGTCAAAATCGGACTAGATAGGAAAAAGTTCCTCTTGAAAAACTAAACTAGCCTCTGAAAAACGATACTTTTTTACATGTTTTTATACCTTCCAACCCCAGTATAGGGGCCACTCACTATACTGCGGTTGGAGGGAATAAAAACGTACTTTGTCATTCCGTGTGTAACGCATCAAAATATCGGTCTAGGACCCCATCAAGTATTTATACTATTGATCAGTGATCGATTCTAATACATTCTAGCGATGTTCGTCCGTCCGTCTGTCCGTTTGTCTGTGGAAGACACGTTACAGCCCAAAATAAAAGAGCTAGACTCCTGAGGTTTGGCACAAATATGTCTTATGGTCATAGGCTGGTTAAGTTCGGAGATGGGTAAAATCGGACGAGGAGGAAAAAAGTTCCCACTTGAGGAACTAAACCAACATCTGAAAAACACCATATTTTTATATGATTTTTTGTGTTTTTGTTTAACAAATGCAACATTTTTATGCTTCAAAGAGCTCAAAGTTCTGCATTTGAATCCGGGGGATTATAAAATATCGTTTTTTTTGCCCTGTCCCTTTTTTTGGGCTTGGATTAAAAAAATTTTAAATAATGATAAACTTATATTTCTTTAGTGCAAAAAGCGTAAGAATGAATTTTGAAACATATATTTCGAGGGGAAACGGGTCGCCTAATTTCCATTGCCAACTTCCCCCCCCCCCAAAAAAAAAAAAAAAAAAGACCCTGGATTTGTTTTTTTTTTCATGTTGGAGGGTATAAAAGATTCGGCACAGACGAATTTAACACTCTTACTTGTTGTTTTGTATTTTTGGTAAACAATTGAAACTTTTTTGTGCAAGAATAGTTTAAAGTCCTGCATTTGGACACAAGGGATTAAAAAAATCGGTTTTATTTTGGATTAAAAAATAGCAAATAATGATAAAATTGTTTAATTTAAGGTGACGTATAGACGTTTTCTATCTCAGAACCTGAGACTTTACCTACACGAAAAATGTCTCAGAATCTAAGAAAAATGGCTGAAAATCTAAAACTTTTTCTTTACGAAAAATGTCCCAGTATCTAAAACATTTTCCATACAAAAAAATATCTCAGCATGCGAGACTTTTTCTGTCTTGAGATTTTTTTATGCAAAAAATCGTCTCAGATCTGAGACTTCTTAAATACGAAAATGTCTCAGAATCTGAGACTTTATCTATACGAAAATTATCTTAGATTCTAAGACTTTCTCTATACCAAAAATGTCTCAGAATCTGAGACTTTTTCTATACGAAAAATGTTTCAGCATCTGAGACTTTTTCTATATGATGCATGTCTCAGAATCTGAAAAATGTCTCAGATTCTAAGACTTGGCATACGATAAGTGTCTCAGAATCTGAGACTTTTTATTTTGGAAAAACTTCTTTGAACTTTAGACTTTTAAAATCTCAGAATCTGAAATTTTTTCAGTACGAAAAATATTTTACAATCTGAAATCTTTTATGTGGGAAAAAATCAATGAATTTGAGACTTTTGATATTGGACAAATTCCTCCTATAAAAAGTCTCAGATGTTTACGAAAAATCTGTTAGATTCTGTTAGAAAGTGTGAAATTTTCTTTAAAATCAAATAAATTTTCGTATACGCGAGTTTATAGGCATTTCGGGGACCCCTTATGTCAGGGGCCCAGGGCACGTGCCTAGTGCATCCTAATGGTTAAAACGGTACTGCAGATCCTTCTTTCTGCTTATCTCTGAATAATCTTCTTCGCGGAAAAAAACATTAGATTTTGCTTGCAAGTTTTCAGGAACATTAACTTCAAGGACTTAACAGCGAATAATCAGGTCCAAATGAAATACTTGTAATTTTACAGTTATAAATTTTAAGTATTAAAATTTTCATTTTCTTGGTCTAAATATTGACCCTGTTTTAAAGAATAATGCCAAAATAATACAAATTTTTACATACTTATTTAATAAATACGTAGTAAATTCTAATGTAGGTACATATGTAGGTGTTTATGTAATACAAATACACTTAAACCTTATTATACGGCAATTTGCAAAAACCACAAAAAAATAAATATACAAAAAAATTGCGGTCAAAAATGTTTCTGCTTTTTAAATATTTTTAATTAATTTAATGCCAGCTAACACAAAATTCAGTTATCCGGATGTTAATGTAATCACCTGTTAGCCGCATAAAATTTAACACCTTTACTTAGCCCAAATTTTCTTCCGGAAAAGTCGTTTGTGTTATTGGCCCTTAAGATTTAGTTAAAAATTTTATATTTTACAATTTTTGATGTTATCAATTGTTTTGAAGTAAATTATCGCTAAAATAACAATACGGAAAATAAAGGCTTTGGTATAGCAAATTTCTAAATGCTATAAATACATAAGACCGGAATTAGCATAAAAACCAAATCGCCCCCCGTTTTCCGACGCGACATTTAAATGGTTAGTTTCACCCACAACTACTCAAGAACAATACTTATGTATACAATGGAATTGTTCTTTGCCAAATAATATATAACATTTTATTTTTTTATTAAAAAAATAAAAAAAAACAACAACCTTAACATGAACTCTACGTGCATTAAAACATTTTCATAAGAGTAACACGCGAGACAGACCAAAAAACAAAAAAAAAAAAAAGGACGAACGACTATGACTGACTAAATAACCTTAACGAACTGAACTGATGGGAGGACTACTAAAAATTTTCTTTAAGTTTTTTTTACCTGATTTTGATTTAACTTTTTTTTTTTGTTATTTTATACAATGTTTAGTTGCCACTACTGTATTAAAAGAATGATGGTGGCAAAAATGCTGTTTTGATTAATTATAGTTTCCTTAAAACACGGAACCGCTTTGTTACCTAAAGTCCGGTGCAACTACAACAACAACAATAATAACAATAACATTCTAAAGATTCAGTGAAAATTTAAATGTTCTTAACATGCAACATGCAGCTGAAAACAAGAAACCCAAATGTAAAAAAAAAAATCTTAAAACTTGAAACTGAAAATTATTGCAATTTCAAATGATTTTTAAGCAGAATTGTAATTGTAAAATATTTACAACTTGTACATCCCTTACATAATAAAGAAATTATCAAAATGTTTTCAAAGACCATAAAAACAAGTTATTGTAGTTTGACTTGAAAGAATTTGTTTTGAAATAGGGCAACAGCTAAAATCTGATACAAACTAAATTTTGAAATTTATTAGACTGCGATAAAACTTTAACTTTTTTTAAAAAAATATATATCTGGGTACTTTTTGGTTGTGTTATATATGGCTGCCAATGGATTTCTGCTGTGCGTCATGACTTTGAGGTTAATTTTGATACTAGGGAACTAATAGGTTAAGTACTGTTAAGGAACTTTTGAATTCTTACACAGATAAAAATGAGTTGTTAGATCAAGCACGAAATACACCAGGTTGAGCATTATTTTAATTAAAAGTCATCTAATGAGGAAAATTGTTGGATCAAGCACGAAAATTGTAGGTCAGTCATTGACTGTTCCTTGATTAAACCAATGCTTGATTTGAGTAATTTGTTAATTGTTATTTTTCTGAAAGTTTTGATTAAACCAATGCTTGATTTGAGTGAGCGGTTAATCAATAATTTTGTGTTATTTTTGAGTAATCCAATGCTTGATCTGAGTGAATGGTTAATCATTATTTTACAGTTGTAGTGTTTTTTGTCAGTCTTTTCAAGTCTTTTGTTTAAATTGTTTTTTTTTTGTGCTTTATATTATTTTGTTTATTTTCGTCTTGTGTGCGTGAAAGTACTTTTCTATTTGACGACAAACTAAAACTAAAACAAAAAACGCAACAGCGTTCATTGCATTGTTACTCAAAGCCTACTATGATGAGTTTTTTTGTTTTTATGAATTTTTTTGTGAATTTTTCAGATTTGAGCAAATGGTTAATTGATTCAAGTAAAATTTAATTAAATGTCAAATTTTAAGCTGAGCAAATATTTAATTGTTTTTTTCCATTGAATATTTTTTTCTGTGTAATTTAAAATTTTTTATTTTAAACTGTTGAGAGTAGATTCCGTTTATACACTGTTCGACAATATAAACCTCCCTGTAAATCATCCAACCTATCCTAATAGATTTTAGTCTCCTGATTCCAAATTTGTCATAAAAATTGTTCTAGCAAGTACCGTTTTTGAGATATTCGTTGTTAAAAAGTAAAAAAAAACTTTTTGGTTCTGAAAAAAACCATTTCCGTTGGTTCTGAAAATTAGGACTCAATTTTTAATAAATTTTCCGAAGCGCCCCGACCCCTTTCAAGTTATTTCATTTTTCGCTATTTTGTAGTACGTATTAACTGAGACACCAATTTTCAGCCATTTATTTCAAGTTAGTGTTGAGTAATCCATTTTTCAAAATGGCAATTTTTTTTTTTTTTAAAGTAAGAAATTGAAATTTTCAATTAATTTTGACTAGTAAAAATATCGATATCCAAAGAAAAATTGGACAACATTTTGTTGGTATTTAAATGTAGTTTTAGAAAAAAAAAATATGAAAAAATTATTCGAAGTAACTATCACTTATTTTTTTTACGTTTAAAAATTAAAATCGACTTTTTTAAAAAGTCCGAAACCTTCAATTTTTTTTAACTCTAAAAATTCTACTCTTAATTACGCAACATTTAAGCCGTAAATCGAGATGTGATCACAACTCGTTCTAATTTTTTTTTTTAATTTTGAAAGCTCTACTCTTTTTTGACTATGATTTATTTACAAACCAAAAAATTTAAGTGATAGATATTGACTGCAAGTCCACCTAAATATATATATTTGGATAAAGAAATTCGTCTCACAAAACTTAACGATAATCGGACATTGGTAAGGTGTGCTGCATCGGGCATGAAATTTAAAACGAATTACACGGGTGAAAATATGACTTTTTATTAATTTTCTTAAATTTGTCGATATTTGAGTTAAGTTTAAATTCAAATGGTTACAGAATTAAGATTTGGAGTAAAATACCTCTCTAATATGGTACTAAAAACTACTTTCGGTTGAAAATCAGCCAAGTTATTACAACTTCCCCAGGCATCTAAAGTGTGTCATTCCACTTGATCAAGGAATACGAGTCCTATTTTTGAACACACGTTATATGCCTGGGGAAGTTGGCTGATTTTGAACCAATTTTGGTTTTTATTGCCTTATTAGAGAGATATTTCACTCCATCACAACTCTGTAGCCACTTGAACTCAAACTAAACTTAAAATACCAAAAAAAAAAAAAATAAGAAAACAGAAAAAAAATCACAATTTCTCATATAATCCGTTTTTTAAACTTCAAGGCCGAGGCGGCAAACCTTACCGATGTTCAATCGTCCTAAATTTTTATGCCACGTATTTTTACATCCAAATGAATATATCTAGGGTAAATTACGGTCAATATCTACCAATTTAATTTTTTTGGAGAACCATAAAAAAATAAATCGGAGTAAAATAAAGGTACAATTTTTAAAGTTTGAAAAAAAAATATAACGAATTGTGCTCACATCTCAAGTGATAGCTTAAAAGTTGCGTAATATATAGTACAACTTTTAAAGTTAAAAAAAAAAGAAAGTTTCGGACTTTTTAAAAAAGTCGATTTTAATTTTTAAACGTAAAAAAATAAGTAATAGTTACTTCAAATAATTTTTTAGATTTTTTTTTTCTAAAACTACATTTAAGTACCAACAAAATGTTGTCCAACTTTTTTAAGATATTGATATTTTTAGCTCCCGAGTAAAAAAGTTTATATATAATTATATATAATTTGATAAAATTATATATAATTATATATTTGATAAAATTAGATAAAATTATATATAATTTGATAAAATTATATATAAACAAAAACTTCTTTATATAATTTTATATAATTATATATAATTTTATCAAATTTTATATTATTATATAAAATTATATAAAAAACTTTTTTACTCGGGTTGTCAAAATTAATTGATAACACAGGTTGACAAAATTTGACCTTTTTAAATTTGCCTGACCTTTGACAACTGATTTATATGGATTGAAGTGTGCTGATTCCGAATCTGTTATCCAATTGTTTCCATCAGCTCGCGTTCGCGAGCAAATCACTGTTAAAGAGTCGAAAAAGTGCGTTTTTTACCAATTTTGCTTGGCTATAATTTCCAAAAATAATTTTAGAGCCTCAGTTTTAAACACGAACTTAACTATATTGGATGCCAGAATTCCAAAACTGGTATTAGCTTTTTTCTAACAGCTTTAGTTTTCGAGTTAATAAAAATGGCAAAAATATTCAGACAAAATTAAAGAGGGCATAAATTTAAAAATTTTATTTTAGCGATATCTCAAAAACTAAAGATGACTCAACAAAAGTAAGAGCATTTTTGGAATCAGCATATCCAACATACCTAAACTCGTCATTCACTTTTTGGATGTAAGACTAGTGTTGGTAAATATAGACTCACAAACATGCCAAAAATAGCTTATTTTCAAAGTTTCTTTAGGCTATATCTCGAAAACTAGAGCTGACCCAAAAAAACGGTAGCTAGATTTGAAATCAGCGTACCCCTATTACCCAAAATTAGCTATCAGAACCGGGCAAAAAAAGTGTTGCCCTGTGTAATTTTAATTTCTTAATTTTTTTTTTTAAAATCACCTTTTTGAAAAATTGATTACTCAACACCATTTTGGAGCAAAAGTCTGAAAAAACATCTTGGAACAATGCCCCTAATACAAATATCTAAAACGTAAAATGGTAAAAATATGCTGATGCCTGATTTGGAAATATCTGGTCCGTTTTATATAATATCAAGTCCTTTTTTGTGGGAGTTACTTAAGAACGCGTTACAGGGTAGATCCAAAAAGTGCTAAAATAGCGTGTTATTCCATACTCAAACGCGAATATTATTGTAACAAAAACAAAATACATGCAAATTCGTCGCAGACGAATGGCGTTCGTATTACAGAAACTGGGGGTAAATTCAACTTTGACTCAGTCTTATTCGTTTATTGCACTATTAATGAAGCAGATTGGATGAGGCGGAATATCATGTCCAAGGCAAAATCTATCGTCTCTGACTATACAAAAACGTCTTGGAGTGTAATTTTTTTGAAAGATAGTTTTCGATAGAAATGTGTTCACTAAAGGTGTCCTTACGACTAAGGTAATTTTTCAAAATCACTTTTGAATACGTGGTAGGGTCCTAAATTGTAGTTTAGTATCTAAAAATGAGTGAGTCAAAATTTGGGGACAATCGGATAAAAATAACTCGTGCCGAAAATGGATTGAAGTTTTGGGACACTCTTATGTGATAAAAAAACACGTTTTTTCTAGTTTTTTGAAAATTATTGGTATATGTTATTTTTTGTTAATTTTTTTGTTAAATAATATGAAAATAGTACTAAATTACCTTTCTAAAAAGCTTAACAAAATTCAAATCGGATAAAAAATAAGCATTTTATTCATACATGCCCCAGACCATTGCATGGTTTTTAAATCCAAAATTTGAAAATGTTCAAAATTTCTAGGCAAAAAAATAAAAAAAAATAAATTTTACTTTATAATGTTATTAAATACATGTTATAGATAAAAACTAACAAATATAGTAGTCTAGCTTTTTTTTAATTTGGCGTGGGTAGTGATATAACTTCCGCGGATTTCAAAGAAAATGTGTTTTTCTATGGTAATTCAGCAAATATGGAAAAAAAATGTTTTGTATTGTACTATACCAAGTGTTAAACATAAATTCTGTAAATTTTTAGAGAAATAGGGAATCTTTAACCCCTTTTCATCGAGGTGAAATGACAAATTTGAGACATTACATATTTATATAAAACAAGATATCTGCATATATCCGGTGTCTCAAAAGTTATAGAATTTACATTTTGCGCTTCGTTCCGTAAAATTAAGAAAAAATTTCCCCATATTTGCTAAATTATTGTGAAAAAACGCATTTTATTTGGAATCCGCGGAAATTTTATCACTACCGGCGAAAAATAAAAAAAAATCTTGACTACCATATTTGTTATTTTTAATCGTAAACATGTTTTCAATATGATCATAAAGTAAAATTAATTTTTTTTTATTTTTTTGCCTAAAAATTTTGAAAATTTTGAAATTCTGGCTTTAAAACCCATACAATGGTCTGGGGCATGTATGCGTAAAATGTTGGTTTTTTATCCGAATTTAATTTTATTAGTCTTTTTGGAAAGGTAATTTAGTACCATTTTCGTATTGTTTCACAAAAAAATTAACAAAAAATAACAAATACCAACATTTTACCAAAAACTACAAAAAAACGGTTTTTCTTTCATATAAGAATGCCCCAAAACTTCAATCCATTTTCGGCACGAGTTATTTTTAGCCGATTGTCCCCAAATTTTGGCTCACTCATTTTTAGATACTAAAGAACAATTTAGGACCCTACCAGGTGTAAAAAGGTGATTTTCGTTTTTAAGGACACCTCTAGTGTTCACTAAATTAGTTGCCATCTATCAAAATAAATGATAATTAAAACAATAAATTATAAATTAAAAAGTCTAGCAAAATGTAATTATATTTCAAGACATGTTAAGTCATGTCTTAATTATAATCATAACATAATTTTTTGACATTTTAAGTATTTCCAGCAATTATGTAAAATTTCAACTCGTGCAAATTTAAAACACTTGCAAAATACAAACAACAAAATGGAAAAAAATAACACCAAAAATAGCAAGATTACAACAACTAATTATTTCCGTAGGGGCTTTTAAGTTTAGCTGGTTGTTTTTTTTTAACTTCTGCCACTAAAATTAAATTAATTCTTTTTTTTATTATTATTCTGTTAAGATCAAAAGCAAACCCCTCTTTAATAGTTTTTCCTTTTATTTTTTCATGTTGTATGTGAAAAAAAT
Organism: Pegoplata infirma; assembly: GCA_963921195.1. Taxonomy (NCBI): domain Eukaryota; kingdom Metazoa; phylum Arthropoda; class Insecta; order Diptera; family Anthomyiidae; genus Pegoplata; species Pegoplata infirma. The sequence goes on along the minus strand of CAWUER010000812.1, from coordinate 38,655 downwards.
AAGGAGAGAAAACTGTTTTTAATACAAAATTGTAGTTACAATATGCTAATTCTTTTTTTTTTTTCTGTGGTGTACTGGTAAAGGCAAAAACAAAATGGCGTTAGATGTCTGTATATAGTATTTTTGAAAGGCAAAAGCTGCTTTTCTTGGGGCACCAAATATGGCGGGTGTATGCATGAATTTTTGTTTTAGACTAAGGAAAATTATTTACAAGAAAGCATGAAAAAAAAAAACGAAAAACTGAAAGCAATGTTGCATGTTGGTAATTAAAATATTACCAACATGCGTTTGTTAAGTTAAAATTACTTTCCGTTTTCTTGTAGTCACAAAAAACAGCAACAAAAAAGTTTTAAATCTTTTTCAAACAAAATCATAAACGAAAAAAAAAAAAAAATGCCAAAGAAAAACCGAAGAAAGGACGGAAATCAAAATTAGTGCAAGTGTTGGTAAAATATTTAAATTGAGCCCACTAAAATACTCATACAAAGGCAATTATAACAAATACTCCTTTTACACCTTCGTTTTTAAGTAAGAAAGAAAATTTTACTTATTTTTATATCCTCCATTCTACTAGAATGGGTTATCCTACACTAAAAAAAAAGACATAAAAAAATATGGAATAGCCTAGCTCTGCATATCTGTCGGGGTCTCAAGACCCTAATTTTAGATCTAAAATTTGAAATTCCCGAGATTTTATATATACACATATCTCGGTAAATACTGCCAACACGAGAAAAGGTCCAAATTCATTTTTGTAGCTCTTGACTCGTAGAACACTTCCGCAAAATACCCGAAAGCCCTCCGAATAATAATTTTTGAGTTATCCGGTTTTTAAGATCCTCAAGACCCTATCAGGCACGTTATTACCGTATCTCAAAAACTAAGCAAGTTAGAGCGAAACGGACACAAGTTTTGGTTCAAAATCTATGGGGACCCTTAAAGAACCCCAACGGGGTCTCGAGTTAAATGGGGTCCGAACCCATGGGTCCAGGGTCTAGACCAGCGACAGGCAAAAGCACTACGCGGCGTTTTTACTCTCACACCTACATGCTCTCACTCATTAAACAAAATCAAAAAAACACAATTTTTCTCCTCTCTTATTGTTTAAAATATACTTAGAGAAATAGTCAATTAAGAATTTTAATGTCAAATTCTTATTTAATTAACATTTTTTGGTAAACCAGAATGCTAAGTTTGTCACTATTCACTAAATATTACATTGCTAGACATTTTAACCAATGTCATTTATTATCTTTTTTTATTTTTTAAATGGTTAAATGTATTATTATTTTTACTATAAGTTTCTTTAAGTGCATTGAGTATGAGAGCGCTACATGTTACACACACAAAGACAAAATATAATAGTATGTGTTTGCCTGTCGCTGGTCTAGACCAGAGATCCCCAAAACACCTCACATGTGAGGATGCTCTCATAAAAATTAAGTGTGCTCTCACACCGACACGCGCTCATACATTGAACAAAAACAATTCTCTCTTCTCTTCTTGCTCAAAATATACTTAGAGAAATAATCATAAAGAAATTGAATGTAAATATTTTGTAAAGCGAACATTTTTGATAGAACAGAATGCTTAGTTTGGCACGCTATGTTAAGTGTAACATAGCTTGACATTTTAACCAATGTTATTTATTATATTTTTTATTTTTGATATGAATAAATGTATTTATATTTTTACTTTAAGTTTCTCTAAGTGCATTGAGTAACAGAGAGCTCAAACTTACTCATACAAAGACAAAATATGATTGTGTGTGTTTGGGGACCACTGGTCTAGACCCAATCTATTTCTAAAATGTGAATCTTTAGAAATACAATGTTTTCTTCTTCAATCACAAACCCTTAATAACAAAACATAATATGGCATGCGCCGATAAAAACACTTAAAAATGTGAAGTATAATTTTTCCCATTTTCTAGTTAAAATTGGCTTAAAATTAAATAACTTTGTTTTCCTTATTTTTGGGAAAATTATGAACTAAAACCAAGGAAAAAAATCTTTGGAGCCAAATCATTCCCTCTTTTTCTCAAAATTGAGTTAATTTTCCCAGATTTTAGTTCACTTTTTTTTGAGTGTAGGACACCATAAAGTATATGGGGAATTCCATGCAAAATCGCACACTTTCGGACCCGAACACCTTTCGATTTATAATTTTTGGATATGTTTTATTACGTATTAAATGTAGCTTGCGCACCAATTTTTAGCCTTTTATATCAAGACAGTGTTGAGCAATAATGTTTTCAAAATGGCGAATTTTTCAAAACAATAAAAAAATTTAAATTTTCAATTAATTTTGACCGATTAATAATATCGATATCTTCTAAAAAGTTGGACAACATTTTGTTTGTATTTTAATGTAGTTTTAGAAAAAAAAAATTAAAAAATTATTTGAAGTAACTATCACTTATTTTTTAACGTTTAAAAATTAAAATCGACTTTTGAAATTACGCAAATTTTAAGCCATAATTTGAGATGTGATCACAATTCGTTCTATTCTTTTTCAAATTTTAAAAATTGCAAGTTTTTTATACCCTCCTCACTAGTGATAGATGGTATATATAAGTTAGTCATTCCGCGTGTAACACCGCGAAATATTGGTCTTGGACCCCATAAAGTATATATATTCATGATCCTCGACCGATTTTAAGTCGATCTAACTATGTCTGTCCATCTGTCTCTCTGTCCGTCTGTAGAAAACACGCTAACTTTTGAAAGACTTTACAGAGACTTCTGATGTTTGGCATATATGTTGGTCATTTACCTGGTCAAGTTGGTGTTGCAATCCAGCGAAACCGGTCCTGTGGTATAAAAGTTATGAGCAAAAGACTGAATTTCAGCAAATGTTTTTCTTGAATTTATGAGATAAAAAACACGCTAACTTTTGAAAGGCTATTCTGAAGATGCTGAAGCGTAACATATACATTTTCCGTTACCCAGGCCTGGTTCGTGTTGAATTTCAGCCAAATTGGTCCAGTGGTTCAAAAGTTTTTAGCAAAACCGTGAATTTCAGATAAGTTTCACCTTAAATTCACAAAAAACATGTTTTAAAAACATTTGTAATTCACAAAAATATTTTGCAACGTATTTTTGTCACTCAAAAATATTTTTACACTAAAAAAAAATTTTATTTTACACTCAAAAAAAAATTTAGTCAATTATTTTTTTTTTCAAAAATTACAAAATTACAATTAAAAAAAGTTTATTTACACAAAATAAAATATTTTTAATCAAAAATGTTGTTTTTTCACGTTAGAAAATTAACTATCACTTAAAAAGGGCATTGTTGAGGGTATTCATAGATTCGGCCAAGTCGTATTTAACTTTTCTACTTGTTTTCTCTGATTTATTTTATATGGTGCCCAAAAAAAAATTAAATTGGTAGATATTAACAGTAACTTCCCCTAGATATATTTATTAATTTTATTTTAAACATACGTTTCACAAAATTTTAGGATGATCGGACATGGGTAAGTCATGCCGCATCGGCCATGAAGTTTAAAAATTAATTACACGGGTGTAAATATGTCTTTTTATTAATTTTCTCAATTTTGTTGGTATTTTAAGTTAAGTTTGAATTTAGGTGTTTACAGAATTGTGTTTAGGAGTAAAATATCTCCTTAATAAGACAATAAAAACTAAAATCGGTTGAAATTCAGCCAAGTTATTTAAACTTCCCCAGGCTGAAAAATACTGAATAAAATATGTCTTTTTATTAATTTTTTCAATTTTGTTGGTATTTTAAGTTAAGTTTGAATTCAAATCGTTACAAAATTAATATTTGGAATAAAACGACTCTCTAGTAAGCTTCTAAAAACTAAACCCCCAGTTTCTGTAATACGAATGCCATTCGTTCGTGACGAATTTGTGTGTATTTTGTTATTGTAACAAAAACAAAATACACGCAAATTCGTCGCAGACGAATGGCGTTCGTATTACAGAAACTAGGGGTAAATCTGTTAAAAAGCAGCCAAATTGTTACAACTTCCCCAGGCATCTAACGTGTGGCAGACCACTTTCAAGTTCAAATGTAATTAGATGAATAGTATTTTTCTTATTGTGTTTTTTCACCACTGTTTTGAAATCTCCAATTTAAATTTTATTTTTTTTTTAAATTTGGAAAAACCAAGAAATTTTTACATTGGAACATGAAGAATGAAAAAATGTTATTACAGTAGATAATTTCAGTAAATTTCAAAAATGCGACTCGTATTCCTTAATCAAGTGGTATGCCACACCCTAGATGCCTGGGGAAGTTTTAATAACTTGGCTGGTTTTCAACCGATTTTAGTTTTTAGTACGTTATTTGAGAGGTATTTTACTCCAAATCTTAATTCTGTATTCCGTTTGATATCAAACTAAACTCAAAATATCGACAAAATTGAGAAAATTAATAAAAATACATATTTTCACCCGTATAATCCGTTTTTAAATTTCATTGACGATGAAGCACTCTTTACCAATGTCCGATTATCCTAAAATTTTGTGAGAAGTATTTCTATATCCAAATAAATATATTTAAGTGGACTTGCGGTCAACATCTAACAAATTTTTTGTTTGGAGCACCATATTATAAATAAATGTAGTAAAAAAAGGTAGAGTTTTAAAAATTTGAAAAAAAAATAGAACGAACGTAATTAAGAGTAGAATTCTTAGAGTTTAAAAAAAAATCGAAGGTTGCGAACTTTTTAAAGAAGTCGATTTTATTTTTAAACGTTAAAAAATACGTGATAGTTACTTCGAATTATTTTTTCATATTTTTTTTCTAAAACTACATTTAAATACCAACAAAATGTTGTCCAACTTTTTTTTGGATATCGATATTTTTTACTGGTCAAAATTAATTAAAAATTTCAATTTCCTATTTTTTAAAAAAAATCGCCATTTTAAAAAATTGATTACTCAACAGCAACTTGGATTATGGAGAGTATTATTTAAAATTTAAATTCATATTTTTCTGCTACCTTTATATCCATTAAATAACACGTGCTGATCTCTCTTTTAGCATTTATTTTTTTTTGTTTAAACAATTCAAATCGTTAAGTTATAATAGTCAATTCATGTATTTGATTCTTTTGTCTCTGATTTAAGAAAAAACTTCACTTAAGCCGTTGTCTATGATTTGCAATTAACACAATATTCATGATGATGTTGCTGATGAGATGAATCTCACACATGAGTGGTGTTAAAATTCCTCGAAAATAAAACGTTCAAAAAACACTTTGTATATCCAGCCATCCATTTATTCATTCATTTCCATCCATCCAAAAAAAACAACCCTTCAATTGTTAGTATTCATTGTACGTACCACCCTTCCAAAAATAAAATAAGGAACACCTAATTGCCAAATGATTAAGCGATTTATGATGTTCATCAGTACGTCTTTGAAGTGCGTAACGAATGAAATAATGTTTCATCAAGTTGTTGAAATTATTTGCGGTTGCCTTTAATATCTTTAAGAGTAAGATTTATTTGGATTTTTTTTCTATTTGTAGCCTGAGGTGCTTATTTTGTATAAAAATTATTTAAAAATAAAAACAAAACAATGGGTGGTCTTTGTATGGAACACTTGTTGCAAAACTTTTAAGTGCTTTTATGGAAACTTAGTGAAAATTCTTGAATTCTTGATTCTCTTCTTGAATGCCCTATTCACACTACATCAATAGATTTTTTAAATCTACATACATTTTAATAAAGAAACAACTCAGGCATCTAGAAAGACTCTACCAAAATACAATTTTTGAAATAGTTTTATACGGAAAAATATAAAAATCTCAGTGTTACTAAAAACTTGATGCTTTCTGTCCTTGAATCGGCTGCAGGTTTTTATGAATAAGAACTAGGGAGCAAAAAAGCAAATTTCGGGAAACAGTCTGGGTAACACAGAACGATTTTTGTACCTTGCATGAATGAGAGAAACAATAAAAATCTCGATTCTATTTTTATTATTAGGCGTTATATTAGTTTTCGCTTTCTAACATAAAATTAAACATATAATTCAAGATATCTTGTTTGAAATCTATCTTAAGTTTCGCGTCTTTTTAGTCTGTGCCTTTATGCATATTTGAGTTTTCCTTGACCATGTCTCTCTTGTGCCAAGTAAAGTGACGAATCATTTATACCCTCCAATATTTTTAAAAATAAATAAATTAATAAATATGAATGTTTTTTATGGGGGGGGGGCGGGGCTTCGTCCACCACGTCCAAGTGAGAGTGTTAAATTCGGCTGTGCCGAATCTTTTATACCCTCCAAAATGTAAAAAAAAAATTTTGTCAGGGGCGTTTTTTGTGGGGGGGGAGGGTAATGGGGTCAGTGGGGGACGTTGAGAGCACCTTCCCATCGCGATAATTATACCAAATGTTTCATTTATTTAAAAAAATACAAAAAAACATGTAAAAAAAGTGTATTTTTTTAGAGGTTGGTTCAGTTCTTCAAAGGGGAACTTTTTTCCTACTGGCCTGATTTTGCCCATTCACGAACTTAGCCTGCCCATGAACATGAGACATATTTGTGCCAAACTTCAGGAGTCTAGCTGTTTTATTTTGGACTCTTTTATGTTATCTACTGACAGACGGATGGACGGACATTCATAGAATGTCTTAGAATCGATCATGGATCAATAATATATATGGGGCATTCCAGGCCAAATCACTCACTTTTAGACCCGTTACCATTTTTTGGTATCAAGTTTGAACGGGTTAATGATACCGTAAAATCCTTAAATTTCATATTTAAGTATTTACAATCAAATGTTATACAAAAATATTTTTTTAATTATTTTAATAAAAAAAACTTAATTTTTTTTTAAAGTCCTTTTTTGCGAAAACCTCAATTTTGAGGCTCGAAGTGGAGACAGAAGATAAACTCCGATCGGTGTGATATTTTGCATGTGAGTTACCCTTAGGGGACCGATACATTTGGCGGGTATTAGAATTTGATCAGAGACAAAAGCCCAAAAACGAGCCACCCTAGTGGTCAACACCTTTTTAATGATGTGCTAACATAGAAAGGAAAATCGGACAAAATTGGCAAAATTTAATTTAATGTAAAATCGACTAACATAAACATCTCGTTATCTCGAGTCTGTGGTTTGATTTTTAAAAACTTGTATTTTTAATGAATTAAAAATTTTATAAATTTTTTATTCAAGAAAAATACAAGTTTTGGACTTGGTTTAGCTCACGATAAATTATCGCTAAAACCCAAATATTTTGGGAATGATCAGTAAAATGTCAAAGTTAATTTTCAGGAGCGTTCAAATTAAAACTTTTTTTTTTTGCCCATAAATGGTGAGTCAGTTTTATACACATCCATCCAACAAGTTGTACAACGCTACTGCAAGCACAGACTATATACAGACTCGACAGTAGAGTTTTAAAAGAAAATATGTGGGAAAACTAAGCGATTTTAGGAAAAAACAGAGCGGTTTTTAGTCCGTTTTACGCTAATATTGCAACACTTTCTTCGACGTAGGAGTGAGTGAAACAACAAAAACCGGTCTGGCATCTATTTTTCTTATGGCGCGTTATATCAGTTTTCTCTTTCTAACCTAATCCGTAGAATAAATTGAAAATATTAACCATATGGTTAAAGAATACTTTTTTGACACCTGTCATATTTGTCGAGTCTGTATTAGTCTGTGCTGCAAGTGTATTCCCCTTTTTACAAAAAAGAAAATTCAGTAGGAGTATGAACAGAACAAGCACAGCGCGACATTTTCCATACATTTTGACAGCAACAACCGGTGACCGCCATGAAATAAAATTTGTTTTAAATTATAAAAATAAAAACAAGTATTGATCACAATAAAAATAAAAAGGACAAAGAGGACAGAATTTGAAAAGAGAGGACAGAAAGAGGACACAAATTTCATAAAGTACAACCTGTTAAAATAGAGTATTGTTCTCTAAAAAAGAGTACGTATGGTACCCTTATATTTACGAACTTAACCTGCCTATTCGTGCCATATTCGTGCCAAACTTCAGGAGACTAGCTTTTTTTTTTGCTTTGGTAGGGACAACAGAAGTTGAAATTTGAATTAAAAATTGGTCAAATATCGATGAGGCACAAAATATAATATTTTGACACGCTGATTTTTTAAACTTACACTGTGGAACAAATTCAGGTTAGCAAAAGTTAGGTCGATTCTGAGAGTGAGGGGTGAAAATAGAGGCTAAATTAGAAGACCCGTATCGCGGCGTTTGTTTTTTTTTTTTTTTAATTTTAATTGTTGTACAAGTCTCTAGCAATAATTTTGCTTTTACAGATTGAAAAATATCAATTTGTCGACGAGTTATAGCCAAAAAAACATATCAACAATATGCTGAAAATCGGTATTTGACTGCAAAGTTCGAAGGTCGATTAAAAAAAACTTCGAACTAACATAAACAAACGCAGCGATACGGGTCTTCTAATTCAGCGTCTATTTTCACCCCTCACTCTCAGAATCGACCTAACTTTTGCTAACCTGAATTTGTTCCACAGTGTTATCTATGTGATATTCCCATTCAGATAAATTCAAAAAAGTTTATAAAAACTTTTACGCTGGAAGGAAAAGAGTGTTGGTACTTTTTGGGCAGAAAACCCCCATTTTTTTGTTTCGTTTTTCATTTTTAAGTTTAAAATGGTGTTAAAAAACAAAATAGCAAGCATTTAAAGTTTCGTGTGCTAAATGTTCGGCAAGGCCGAATTTAACTTTTCTGGATTTATTTCAGTTTTCAGACTTGGCAGTTATTGAATTTTATTCAAGAATTATTTAATTGGAATTTAATTTACTGCACAGAAAAAATTTGAAACGAATTTCGATCAACAAAAACGCGGATTCAATAAATTTTTTGATTGAAATTCCTCCAATTAAAAAAATTGTTATACCAATCATCAAATTGTAGGTTATTGATTGAAAATTTGTTCAATCAAACATTTTTTCGATTTTGATCAAAAGATTGATAAATTTTTTATTTATAGTCAATCAAAATAAAGATTGATTTAACAAATGAATTGTAAGCTTATAAAAAAATTATCAAGAAATTCATATTTTTTGCTTTCTAATATGTTGCCAACAATAGAAAAAAAGTAAAACCCGATTATTTTGTATATTTTTGAATCTATTCAAATAAATTAAAGCGAAAAAAAATCTGGAATGTTAAAAATTTGTAATTCGACAGTTAAAGAAAATAACAAAAATTTTATTCAAAACATTGATTGACTCATTTGAATTTTGTTGATCAATAGATTTAATTGAAAATTGTAAGCCAATAATTTGTTTGTGTGTGGGCCATAGGTGTCACTGCAGTAATATTTAAGTTTTTCGTATTTTAATATAACCCGTGCAATGCCGGGAACAAAATGCTAGTGTAATATTTTAACCAGACAATACATTTCTTTCTTTTAATAACAGGTTCCGGTCAAATACAACTCTGGCAATTTTTATTAGAATTACTCTCAGATTCAGCTAATTCTGGATGCATAACATGGGAGGGCACAAATGGTGAATTTAAATTAAGCGACCCAGATGAAGTGGCCCGAAGATGGGGTGAACGTAAATCGAAACCAAACATGAATTATGATAAATTAAGTCGTGCTTTAAGGTAAGTGTAAAAAACAATATAATTAAATATTCAAAATGAAAATAATAAAAACTATAATGATCTGAATAATAATTGAATTCCTTACGGTTCATTTAATGACACAAATAAAAAACCACGTACTATTTAAGGGTTGTTTAATTGTTAAGTTCAAGAATAGACAACAATATCATAAAGATTAAGGGGGTATTAAACTCATTAAGTTGTAAATGGAACAAAAATCAGGATACTTAGAAAAAAAAAATACTTGTTTAGCTAAATGTTATAAAGAAAATGCGGTATTTTAGTGATTGTTATGAATAAACAAGTGAAAAAAATAGATTTTCTGCAGTAAAAAATGTATTTCCCAATAAAATATGAGCATTTGTTTGGATAAAGAATTTCTAGATAATTGAATTTCAATGATTAGTCTTATTGATTGCTAATGATTGCTATCTTAGTTAATAACACAATTTTTCTAGCAAAAATCTTTATAAATTTACCCAAAAAAATGTTTAGCTTTAATTTAAAGAAGTGGTTGTTTTGTATGGTTCATATGTGATCCTTTGTCCCAAAGGATATAAAAAGGTGGTACAACATCTATATTGTATTTGTAGTACATGTATGTCATATGTCACAGTTTTATGTATTTATTTAGTTTTTTTTTTTTGTATTTTTATAGGTTAATGATAACAAATGTCTATTCACTGCTATTTCGATATTTGTTTGCTCAAATCAAATTAGACCGACTACTGCTGTGAGTTGAACGTAACGAAAGAATATAACAAAAAAAAAAATACAAATTGAAATGAAATTGAAATTATAATGAAATTGTTGCAAATAAAGAAAATATAAAAGTAATAATAATGTGACCATTAACGACAATTTACAAATGTAATTGTACAATATTTAGGGATGTGTTTACGTATAAATGCAAAAAAAAGGTCATGGAAAGTTTAGGAATTTACAACCCCTGGCTTCATGGACGTATTCAGGGGGGGCCAGGGGGCCCGGGCCCCCCTTTTGGATTGGAAAATTTTAAAGAATGTAAAAACTTCAACACATGATACAAGTAACAAACATAAGTTTTTTTTAGTATTGTAAATATTTTGGTTTTTGAAGAAAGGTTTTACAAAACTCTTGATTTTGAGTAAATTTTCGTCATTCATATCGAAATATCTGTAAAATATGTGTTGAAAACACATTATATTGGTTTTATTTAATGAAAATTATGCATCAGGATCATGAAAACAATTTTCTTAAGGGTCTAAGTCACTTTTTCTACATTAAAAGTCTCAGATTCTGAGATATTATTTCTATATAATTTTTATATTATAATTTTTTATATGATGCTGAAATTTTTTTTTCTAAATAAAACTTTTTATGTTAATTTTTAATCTAGCACTTTTTCAAAAATAAGGTTTGAATTGAAAAACCGCAATTTTGAAAATTTAATAAAGACTAAGAACAATATCCCAATAAACCACTTGAAAAATTCCTGGAATACAATTCCTAATTTCCAGTCTATGCTTGAATTATACTTGAATTACACTTGAATTCAATAGCATTCTCCAGCAAAACGGATACTTGAATTCAAGCGCTGTTTTTACACTGTAAAACCAGTGATAAGGCTGTAAAAACAGGGCTTGAATTCCAGTGTCCGTTTTGTTGGAGTATGCTATTGAATTCAAGTGTAATTCAAGTATAAATCAAACAGGGGCTGGAATTAAGGGCTCGATTTGCACTTGTTTTATACTTGATTTGCACTTGAATTTAAAAATTGCTTATTGGGATTTAAGCTGGGAAAAAATAAAAAAACTTCGATTATTTTTTTATGTAAATAAATAAAGAAAAATTTTTATAAACAAAAGCAACTTAAACAAATTTAAAGACGTATTTGGAATCTAGATTTCCATTTTATAAAAATACAGTCCCTAAATGTTGCGCTAAGGCAATAATATGTGGAGCCGTATGGAATTAAATAATTTTCAAGTCCAAATATTTCGATAACGAAATGTTCAACAAATATTTAAATGGCAGATTTGAAATCAAGTCCTTTAAAATGACCCTTACGTGAGAGTGAATATCTCGAAAATGGAACGCGCTAACTTACGAAAACGTAACAGTAGAACCGCGCCTAAATTAGCCGAATTTTCAAACCCCAATATCTGAAAAATGTTAAACGATTAAAATATTTGGTAAGATAATTTGGAATCAGGAGTCCTAAATCTTCTGGTTCATATAATTTAAATTTGAAATTTATCACCAATAGTTCATATTTAAAAGCTTTTTATAAGGGTTCAAGTTGAAAAAATGCAGAAGAAAAATTGAATTTCTAAAAATTATAGACATTTCTGGTATTTCCTATACCGGTTTCAACCACCCCAGTTAGTGTCATCATCAGTAGGATTTTAAATGTCGGTTTGTCTTGTTAATGAAAACTGTTTTTTATATATGTGAATATTTATAGTTTCTACAAAATAAATTTTGACAGTTTCCAACACTACAATTCTATTTCTAGCAATCTCAACCTCACTTCTTACTTTTTTTCAACTTTTTTGTCTCTTACATTATTTAGCAAGGGTTTTTACTTTTAGGTTACATATTGTTTCTAGGAACGGTATTTATAGAAAAAATACCTCAGAATCTAAGGATTTAAAGATATTTTTGCTATAGAAAATTTCAAAGATTTTGAAAAATTTTTTGTATAAAATATTTTATATAGAAAAGTTGTCAGACTCTGATACATTTGTTTATAAAAAAATCTCCGATTCTGAGGCATATTTTACAATAGAAAAATTCTCAAATTCTAAGAAATTTTTTTATAAAAATGTTCTCAAAATAGAGTCTGAGGCATTCTTCTCTAGAAAAATTCACAAATTCTGAGGCTTTTTTAATGTTGTTGGTATAGAAAAATGCTGTAATTTCTAGAAATTTTTTTGGACAGGGGGGGGTTGTCCTAGAAAATAGTATTACTTAGTTCATTGTGGTTAAAAAAAAAATTGTGTTGGGCCCCCCCCCTTTCAAATTCCTGGATACGTCGCTGCCTGACTTTAATAATAAAAATTTATTAAAATTGATTAAAATTTAAACATTTTTAATTCTTTCCAATCATTTTCCCTTCCAGCTTTGTTCAAACGAGTTTAAAAACAAGTAAGAAAGCTATATTCGGCTGTGCCGAATCTTTAAATACCCTCCACCAATGTAATGATTTAAAAACAAAAAAGTTTGTTTTATTTATACCTCAAGAAATAAAAAAGTACCAAAAAGTGTACTTTCGGTACTTTTAATAAAAGGTACTTTTAATGAAAGGTACTTTTTATAAAAGGTACTTTTTATATAAGGTACTTTTTATGAGAGGTACTTTTTATAAAAAGTACTTTTTATAAAAGGTACTTTTTATAAAAAAAGGTACTTTTTATAAAAAAATTTACTATTTATAAAAAAGGTACTTTTTATAAAAAAAGGTACTTTTTATAAAAGGTACTTATTATAAAAGGTACTTTTATAAATGGTACTTTTTATAAAAAGTAATTTTATAAAAGGTACTTTTTATAAAAGGTACTTTTTATAAAAGGTACTTTTTATAAAAGGTACTTTTTATAAAAGGTACTTTTTATAAAAGGTACTTTTTATAAAAGGTACTTTTTATAAAAGGTACTTTTAATAAAATGTACTTTTTATAAAAGGTACTTTTTATAAAAGGTACTTTTTTTAAAAGCTACTTTTTTTAAAAGCTACTTTTTTAAAAGCTACTTTTTATAAAAGGTACTTTTTATAAAAGGAACTTTTTATAAAAGGTACTTTTTATAAAAGGTACTTTTTATAAAAGGTACTTTTTATAAAAGGTACTTTTTATAAAATATACTTTTTATAAAAGGTACTTTTTTTTAAAAGGTACTTTTTTTAAAAGGTACTTTTTATAAAAGGTACTTTTTATAAAAGGTACTTTTAATAAAAGGTACTTTCTATAAAAGATACATTTTATTAAAGGTACTTTTTATAAAAGGTACTTTTTATAAAAGGTACTTTGTATCAAAGGCACTTTTTATAAAAGGTATTTTTCATAAAAGGTTCTTTTTATAAAAAGTACTTTTTATAAAGGAACCTTTTATAAAAGGTACTTTTTGAAAACGGTACTGAATTTTCAGAAAGTACTTGTTCCAAAATGTTTTATTTCACTAAAGGATCCTACATTCTAAATTTCAGGTTTGAATAACCATTATTTCAGTAAATAAAAAAAAAGTACCAAAGTACTATTTTACCCATTTTACCCCCGTAGAATCAACATTGACAAAACCCGAGCCTTAGTGAATCTTTTTTCCGGAAGGTAAACCGACATTGCAAATTTCAATTTTCTAGTACCATTATTTAAGGAGGAACTAATGGGAAAGTGAAGCGAATACGAATGGTTTCCCATTCGTACACACAGCCAATCCTTTTCAAATGACAACCTCACCCTCTGTCCACCCGGACTTGGTGTTCCCTGTTAGGTACTAACGAGGCACTGTCGACCGGCCCAAGGCGGTATAACCTTTCTGTGTCGGCCTGGAGGCCTGCTGGCAGCCCCAGTACCAGGATCGGATGCGTTAGCCTAATCAGCTGGCCATCTTAAAACCAAATGATTACCGAAACCTTTACAAATAATGAAAACCAACACGATTTACCGTTGACGACTTTTGGCATGAAAACAAGGACACGATTTGGAACCTGGAATGTAAGGACGTTACTAGAAGCTTCAAGACTGGCACAACTGTGCAAAGAATTTAAAAGCTATAACCTGCTCTTCCTCGGACTCTGCGAATTAAGATGGCCCGATGTTGGTGAAACCGTCACGACTGATGGATGCACTCTGCTTTACTCTGGAAAGCCCAGCAATATGCCAAGATCAAGTGGGGTGGGGTTCCTTTTATCAAAACGAGCACGTGATGCCCTCATAAGCTGGAAACCTTATTCAGATAGAGTAATATCTATTAGACTCCGAACTCGCGCTCGGAATCTCACATGCATCCAATGTTATGCCCCTACAGATGCAGCCGAACGTGGTATTAAAGACGAATTTTATAAAACTTTAGATAAGGCGATTTCAACAACAACTCGTGGTGACATTTTGGTGGTGATGGGAGATTTTAATGCTCAAATTGGTGCTGATAACACAAATCTTGAGGGTATAATGGGCACTCACGCACTAGGGCGAAAATCTGATAATGGTGAATTGTTTCTTGGAATGTGCGCTGCTAATAACCTGGTAGTAGGTGGCTCCCTGTTTCCTCACAAGCGAATACATAAGGTAACTTGGCAGTCGCCTGATGCAGTTACCGAAAATCAAATTGACCACATAACAATATTACGTAAATGGCGCGGCTCTTTGTTGGATGTGCGTAACCGCAGAGGAGCCGACTTGGCAAGTGACCATCACCTTCTCGTTGCGACTATGCGTATTAAGCTCGCAGCTATAAATCAAAACAAGTCTCAAATCCAACGACGTATCGACGTTCGTAGAATGAAAAATAATGTGATTGCTACACAGTACACTGGAGCTCTAACATTATCGTTAAACACCATACACGAAAACCAACGAAGCCAATGGAATACAATTAAAGATATTTTTATGAAACCCGCAGTCAGCGTAATTGGCTATACTGAACGCACTCGCAAAGAATGGATATCTGATGAAACGTGGGGTCTAATCGAATCTAGAAAAAGCATTAAATCCGCTTTAAATAGTGCGAGAACCCGAAGCGGCAAGGCCGATTTAAAAGCCCAGCATAATGCTTTAGATCGATTGGTAAAAAAGAGTGCAAGGCGTGACAAGCGAAACTGGACCAACGAAGTTGCATTAGAAGCTCAAGTAGCAGCCGATACCCATAGAAGTAGCGATCTATATAGAGCTGTTAAAAAACTATCCCACAGCTACACAACTACGGTAAAACCTCTAAAAAATGATAATGGTGATCTTGTTACATCTGTGAGCGAACAACTTGTTCTCTGGGAAGATTTTTACGCAAACATGCTTGCAACGCGCCCTGATAACGCCCAATTAACATGTAGCTGTATATCACACAATGAAAACGTCAACATTGCATCATCATGTCCAGATATAGCTGAAGTGGTAAACGCGATAAGATCACTCAAGAGCAACAAATCTCCAGGCTTAGATGGTATCTCACCAGAACTTCTGAAAGCCGACCCGCATATTAGTGCTCAGATAATTCTACCCCTTATCTCAGAGTTCTGGGTAACTGAAGCATTACCCCACGAGCTAAAAGAAGGTGTAATTGTTAAACTACCGAAAAAAGGTGACCTCAAAGATCGGAACAACTGGCGAGGAATTACACTGCTCAGCATGATTAACAAAGTAATAGCTCATATCATTACCAAACGAATTTCGGACGTAGTAACACCAGCACTAAGAAATGAACAGGCAGGCTTTAGACCACATAAGTCTTGTATTGATCACGTTAACAGCCTTAGGGTTATAGTAGAGCAGTCGGTCGAATGGCGCTCTTCATTATATTTATGCTTTATCGATTTTGAAAAAGCATTTGACACATTAGATCACAACATCATATGGAGTGCGTTAATATGCAAAGGTGTTCCGATGAAGCTAATCGCCCTTATTAAAAGCCTTTATTACCAAGCAAGTTGCCGAATCCTGCATGAAGGCAAACTTAGCAATCAAATTAGAGTCGGTATTGGCGTACGACAAGGTTGTGTCTTGTCGCCACTACTCTTCAACATTGTTCTTGACAACATTATGACTAAGGCAATGCATGGGGGCAGAGGTATAAGATGGGGTCTCCATGGAAACTTGTGTGATCTGGATTACGCAGACGATATTTGTATAATGACACATAGTTTTGATGATATGTCGGCTAAACTGCAACAACTAATGGTTATTACTGAAGAAGCTGGTCTGAAGATAAATATCGGAAAAACTAAAACTTTGCGTGTTAATGAATCAAGGCAGGATAAATTCCATATAAACAACCACGAGTTGGAAGACGTTCACTCGTTTTGCTACTTGGGCAGTATTTTAACAAAAACTGGTGGTTCGTCAGAAGACATAGAAAACCGAGTAGTTAAAGCCAGGCAAACCTTTGGTAGATTAAAATCCATTTGGAGCTCGCAAACGTTATCCCGGCGAGTGAAACTTAAAATCTTTGAATCAAATGTGAAATCAATTCTACTCTACGGCTGCGAAACATGGAACGCAGCACCACGAGACATCCAAAAGCTGCAAGTGTTTGTCAACCAATGCCTCCGCAGAATAATGCGTATCTTTTGGCCTAATATAATAAACAACAATATATTATGGACCGAAACCAATCAAATACCAATCGCAACAGAAATGAAAAAACGAAAGTGGAACTGGATCGGTCACATCCTACGAAGACCCCAAATGACATCACCAGAAACGCCATAGACTGGAACCCACAGGGTAACCGTAGAACAGGTCGACCTGCGCACACATGGAGACGACAAATCGACATCGAAGCTGCTGCTATAGATAAAAGTTGGGGCGAAATAAAATTCCTTGCCCAAGATAAATCACGCTGGAACGTATTTGTTAAGGCCCTATGCTCCTTATAGGATCGACGGGAACATATATATATATATATATATTATTTAAGGAAATATAAAATGTAACAAAAGTACATATGTTTACCCTTTTTACCCTATTGGAAACATCATTGGCAAAAACCCAGCCTTAGGGGATCTATATTCCGGGAGGTGAACATACAGTCCCAATTTCAAGTCTATGTGACAATTTTTTAAGGAAATATAAAAGGTACCAAAAGTAAAGATTTTTTCCCTTTTTACCCTCTTAGAATCAACATTGGCAATAATCCAGCCGTACTGGATCTACATATATTCTAGGATGTGAACATACTGTCCAAATTTCAAGTTTCTATGACCATTATTTCAGGAGATATTAAAAGCACCAAAAGTATTTTTTTTTACCCTTTTGACCCCCTTAGAATCAACACTGGCAAAAATCCAGCCTTAATGGATCTATATTCCGGGAGGTGAACATACAGTCCAAATTTCAAGTCTCTATGATCATTATATCAGGAGATTTAAAAAGTACCAAAAGTACAGTTTTTTTACCCTTTTTACCACCTTACCATTGGCAAAACTCCAGCCATAGTGGATCTATATTGCGGGAGGGTAACATACAGTCCAAATTTCAAGTTTCTATGACCATTATATCGGGAGATATAAAAAGTACCAAAAGTACAGTTTTTTACCCATTTTACCCCCTTAGAATCAACATTGGCAAAAATCCAGCCTTAGTGGATCTTTATTCCGGGATGCAACCTACAGTTCAAATTTCAAGTTTCTAAATTTAGCGGTTTGGGGCTGGGCGATGATGAATGAGTATGTCAGTCAGTCACATTACTCTTTTATATATATAGATTTTCCGGATTTGGGCGATTTTTGCCATAAAGTTTATTTCTGTCTTTTATTATTTAACAAAATTTATTTTTTTTAAATAAAAATATTTTTTTTTTAAGAAATCTGAACAAAATTAATTTTGGCGATATTTTACATCCGAGTTTGCGACAAAGCCAAAAAAAGTCTGGCAACCCCGTTAATATGACGAAGCAAAAAAACGGACACACACACATGCTTTGTACATAAAAATAACAATTAATTTTTTTATTATTACTTAAGTGCGTATGATACTTGCTTGTTTCAAGTTACTTGTTGCTGCATTTATTAGGGTTTTTCTATAAAAATTTCGATTGCTTCAACCAAAAATTTTGAATTTATCGAAATTCCCATAGAAAAACCCTAATAAATGCAGCAACAAGTAACTTGAAAAAAGCAAGTATCATAAAGGCATTAACGAACTTTTTTTTAATTAAATTTAAAATTTTGTTTTACATATTATAAAGTTTTTTTGTTAACATTTTTTTCTTTTTCTCCGTTTTTTGTTTTCATTTCCGTATTCTTTGTTATGTATGTATCTACACAAAATATGAATTAATTTAGGGTTATGATGAAAATCACTAAGACTTTTTTCAGTAATTCACTCATAACTTTTAAAGTACTTAACCGATTTCAAAAAAAAATACACTAGTTTTTGCCTGGATAAATTCCGCAACTTTTGGTACCCCAAGCGTTAAAATCGGTTCCGGATTATTGCCAAAAACGTGATTTCAACAGACAGACAGACGGACAGACAGACAGACAGACAGACAGACGGACATCGTTATATCGACTTAAAATCGATCAAGGATCATGAATATATATACTTTATGGGGTCCTAAACCAATATTTCAATGTGTTACATACGGAATGACAAACTTATATATACCCTCTATCACCAGAGTGGAGGGTATAAAAATCATTTGTTTAAAGTTGATTGTTTCTGTGTAAATTAAATATCATCAACACTTTCTTTGTCAACGATGAAAAACAAATTTTTGCAACAGAAAAAATGAAAAATACACTTTTTTCGAAACTCTGACAAACTATAGAATGCCTGCCTCACAACATTGAATGATATTTTTTTTTTTTTGCATTTTCATTTTGTAAACGTACAAGTAGTTGGGGGTCATTTCCGGTCCAAATGAATGGTTGAATGCAAAAAACATCAACAGACAAAAAATTAACAGAAGAAAAAATGTAAAAAAATAAAAAAATAAAAAAATTACAGTATTTATTGTGCTATTTTTTTTATTGTATTCAATAAAATTGGCACGATTTTAATTTGACATCAGTGACAATTATTGTTTTTATTTTTTTTTTACAATAACGAGAAGATAAAAACTTTTTTTATTTTTGCTTTCTTTTGTTTAAAATTTAATTAAAACTAATTAATTCATGTCACAATACAAAATAAAATAAAATATATTAATGTTTAATTAATATAAAATGCATAAAATGAAATAAAATGTTATGCAAGTACAATAAAAGTTGTTAATGTTAATTAAAATGATTTGTTATGCTTGATCGGAATTCTGTATGTTAATTTGTTTAATGAGTTTTTAAATATACTGAAACGTTTTCTACGAGTTTTAATAGATGCTTTAAAAAGCGTGCGTTAAAAAATCGTTTGCGAAACGAAATCATACACAGAAAATAATATTAAGAAAAACTATTTGAGTAATCACTTGTTTAAATTTTTAACAAGAATTTAGTAATTTTTTAATTGACGCAATTAAAAAATTTTCTCAAAAACTAAAAAAAAATTGAGTAAATAACACCGCTCTACAAATTTGAGGTTTGTCGCTGCGTTTTGAATGAAGCCAAAAAAAGTTTATAGGTTTTGGTTTCCCGATTCCGAAACGGTCACTCAAATTTTTCTATCACGTCACAATTTTGAGAAAATCGCGGTTAAAGTGTCAAAAACGGCCCATTTTGACCATTTTTGAGTGCCTAAAAGATAAGATCCTGACATGCGAATGACTTGATATCAAGCTCATTCGAAAGTGTGTAATTTTCTCTTTAAGACAAAATTAAATTTTGTTGGAATTTAATTTTTTATAATGGTGAAAAAATCATTAGCCACAAGTGCTTTAAATTTAATATTTACGTGTGTATTTGTATGGAAATTTGTTAACAAACACTGTGTAAATAAACTAAATATTTAAAAAATGGAAGGTTTTTTGTTAATGATTTTTTTACCATTTTAGAAAATTAAATTCCAAGAATATTTTATCTTGTCTTATAGAGAAAATTACATACTTTTAAATGAGCTTAATACCAAGTCATACGCATGTCAGGGTCTTATATTATAAGCTTTCAAAAAAGGTCCAAAATGGCCTTTTTCGGCACTTTTACCGCGAATAACTCAAAATCCTGATGTGATGAACATTTTTGGGGCGCAGATTTGGAAAAAGCGCAACAAACACTACCTAAATCAGTTACCGGAATCCAATACGCATTTTTATGTTGAGCTGTGTAATTTAATACAAATTTAATATTTTTTTTAATTTTTTTTTATTCTCTTACAATTAGTGTTTTGAATTCACATTTAGGTTATAGTTTTTATATATGTATATTAGAGTGTCCCTTATTTTGGAAATGTTGGAAATGTTGAGCCGGTACCCCCTCATTTTTTTCCATTTGACCAAAAATTAACTCAGGAAAAATTTTACGCCCCTACGACAACGCCTTCCCTACGCAACGGGGCCTTTAAAAGCGGGGCCTTAAAATCATTTTTCCATACAAACCAAAAAATTTAATTTTTTTAATTTTAAATTTTTTTGTTATTAATTATTATATAACTTGGTTAGCTTATTCACGACAAAAAATTTGATTTTGGTGCGATAAGGCTTTCAGCTATAAAAAAGAGCCGTTGGGGTGCTACAGTAAAAATTTTTTAAAAAATATTTTTTTTTAGTTTTGACAAGCAACGGTTTTAGGCGTAATGTTGATTTTAATAATATATATTCATAAAAAAATATTATTCCTATCTGTGACATCTTTATCGTGTGCTTAAAAAGGGTAAAAAAGGCATTTTTGATGTTTTTCGATACACGATAAAGATGTCACAGATATGAATAATATTTTTTTATGAATATATATCATTAAAAGCAACATTAAATCTAAAACCGTAGCTTGTCATAACTAAAAAAAAAAAAAAAAATTTAATAAATTTTTACTGTAGGACCCCAACGGCTCTAAATTTTTTTTTTTTTTTTTCGAAAAAATTTTAGCGCTGAAAGCCTTATCTCACCATAATCAAATTTTTTGTCATAAATAAGCTAACCAAGTAATATTTTAATTAATAACAAAAAAATTAAAAATAAAAAAAAAAATTTTTTGTTTGTATGGAAAAATGATTTTTAAGGCCCAGCTCTTTAAGGCCCCGTCGCGTAGGGAAGGCGTGGTCGTAGGGGCGTAACATTTTCCTGAGTTATTTTTTGGTCAAATGGAAAAAAATGAGGGGGTACCGTCTCAACATTTCCAACATTTCCAAAATGAGGGACACTCTAATGTATATGAAAGTCTGAAATCATCTTTATGAAATTTTCCTATGTCTTTAAGACATAAATATTAGAGTTGGTTTGGTGACTATGTCACTTCATCGGTTTATCGGATATCATCATTTTTTTAAAGATTTAGGGGAGCTTAAAAGAATGTCGGTATTTTTTTGGAAAAATTTTCGCTCCTTGGGGTGGTTCAAAGCATCTGAAAACGCGGATTTTGAGCTGATTTTTCTGCAGAGAAAAACGGCTGAATACATTGCAAATCTGATTTCACCAGTCGATTCTACAGCAAAAATTAATACAATGGACTCTTAAAAAAAGTTCCCACAGTAGGTGGCGGAAAAATCGATTTTTTTTTTTAATTTAAATTATTTTTTTAATCATGCACGATGAAGAGGCAGTTTTTGCTAAGAAAATTGGTACAAAAAGCACCTTTCTTTCACAACCCATTAAAAAGTTATAAGGCTTCAAATTTTTTTTTTTTTTCTAGTGGCAAAATTATAAAACACTGACCGAAATTTGAAAAAAATTTTGGATAGCTCAGCGGTCTGGACACTCGTTTTCGATTTTCCTCTCAATGCTGATTCCAAATCTGGTTTGCAAAATATTTCATAACGTCAAGTTTTTGAGATAATTGAGGTCAAAGTTCACAAAAAAACCCATTTTTGTGCATTATTGAGAGCATTTTTTTGTGATGTTTTTGGATGATATTCTGGGATCATAAAATCTGTCTTCGATTAACATTTCGATGCTGATTCTAAATCTAGTTTTCAAATTTTTCTATCACGTCATGTTTTGGAGAAAATTGAGGTCAAAGTTCTCAAAAAACGTTTTTTTTGTCCATTTTTGAGATCTTATAACTTTTTAACGGGTTGTGATCGAACGGAAAATATGCTATCATTTTGTCAAGCTGAAAATGGCCTTTAATCATGAATATTTAAAAAAAATAATTTATAAAGAAAATGGAAAAACCTCATATTTTCGCCCTCTGTGGTGGGTTTTTGGAACTTTTTTTAAGAGTTTAAAAAACGACCATTGTATTATTTTTTGCCGTAGAATCGACTGGTGAAATCAGATTTGCGATATATTCAGCCGTTTTTGCTCTGTAGAAAAATCAGCTCAAAATTCCCATTTTCAGATGAGTTGAACTACCCCAAGAAGCGAATTTTTTTCCAAAAAAAATACCGCCATTCTTTTCAGTTCCCCTAAATCCTTCAAAAAAATTATGATACCCGCAGATCAAATTTTAAAAATTAACTCTAATAAATATATTTGGCAAAGTTTAAAAAAACATTTTTTGGGAAAAAATTTGAAACTTTTTTAAACTTAAAAAAAAAAAAATAATTTTATAAATTTGAGTAACTATTTACTTAAACAATTAAAAAGTTACTTCCCAATAAACCACTTGAAAAATTCCTGGAATTCAAGCCCTAATTTCCAGTCTATGCTTGAATTATACTTGAATTACACCACACTGTGGTGCAGGGTATAATGACTTTGTGCTGATGTTTGTAACTACCCGAATTATTGTTCCAAGACCCACCTTTAAGTATACCGATCGACTCAGAATCACTTTATTAGTTGATTTAGCGATGTCTGTCTGTCCGTCCGCCCGTTCGTCTGTCTGTCCATGTAAACGGTCTAAACACGATACAGGTCGCAATTTTTAATCAATTGACTTGAAATTTGAAACTAAAGCCTCTTTTGGCCCAAAGACAAAGCCTATTAAAATTGAAAATCGGTTCATATTTAGACCTTGCCCCAATACAAATTTGGCACGTAAACGTGTTTTGTCTTCACAAATCACCATTCCGAATTTCAAAGAAATCGGACCAGTGCTTCTTGTAGCCCCCATACAAACCACCTTCCGATTTTCACATAAATCTCTCAAATTTCATGAAAATAGAAAATATTTAATAAAAAGTTTGTTTGTATATGTTAAACGCGTACTAAAATAACCTTATCAAATCTGATAATCATCGGACCAGTTTCGGAATTAGGCCCCTTGTGAAAATTTCGCCCGATATTCAGGTAAAGCGGTTTATTGTCAACAACTAAAATTTGATTTGTGAGTGTTTTTTACACTTATTAAAGATTTGACAAAATAAAGATCTAATCGGTCCATCGGACCCATTTTCCGGGAAACTCTGTTGTAGGGTATTATATGGTCGGTCTTGACCGACTATAATTTTCTTACTTGTTTTTTGTGTGTAAGTAAAAATACAGATAAAACTAAAATTGCGAAATAATGTAAGAGACAAAAAAGTTGAAAGAAAGTATGAAGTGAGGTTGAGATTGCTAGAAATAGAATTGTAGTGTTGGAAACTGTCAAAATTTATTCTGTAGAAACTATAAATATTCACATATATAAAAAACAGTTTTCATTAACAAGACAAACCGACATTTAAAATCCTACTGATGATGACACTAACTGGGGTGTTTGAAACCGGTATAGGAAATACCAGAAATGTCTATAATTTTAAGAAATTCAATTTTTCTTCTGCATTTTTTCAACTTGAACCCTTATAAACTTTGTTTATTTTGTCACAACAGAATACAAAATTTTTTTTAAATCTATATTTTGAGAGAAAACTCTGTCAAATATCTGTTGAATTGAGATTACAGTAATTTTTTGGAGTTATTATTTTGAGTAAAGGACTTGATTTCATATAAAATAGACCTCCTGGTTCCAAAACTGCAATTCAAATTTTTCTAGCATGTTCCGTTTTCAAGATATTCGCGTTTGAAAATTTTTCCAATAATAAATAATAAAATAAAAATAGTATTTTATCTTTAAATAGTCCTTAGTTTCAAAACAAAAAAAAAATCTTAAGACAATCAATCGATAAATTCCTTTTAAATCAAATCAACAAACAATACTTCATCAATTGTCAATCCATTTAATGTAGATCCCTAATCATACATACATATTTATCCTGATAAAACAAAATTGGCAAACATAACCGTAAAAACATTTACGAATAACGAGAACAAACAATACCCCTAAGTAACTTAAAAATTAAAAAAAAAATAAAAAGAGAAAAAAGGATTAAAATAAACCATTTCATTGACACATACAAGTGTCCATCAGCATAAAAAGCACATATGACTGACTGACTACAAAAACAAATATTGTTGTATGAATGAGCAAACAAACAAAAGAAATAAATAAACAGAGTATTAAATGAAGCATTAAAGGACTCGTTAGGATAATGGTATGTACATTCGTTACTACTGATGCTGCTGCTGCTGCTGCTATCCAGTAGATAGATGAAGATGTCAATATAAAATATATATTTTTTTTTCTTCGTAAAGATGAAATACTGTCTGTTTGGTTAATTTCACACTTTCAACAATAAAATCAAGTTACTTTTTAAATAAAAAGAACAAATAACATAAGACTCCTCAACAAGGACTCTCTCTCCATATTTTTTTTTTTTTTTGTAAAATCAGTCAATTTTTTTCCTTTGATATCAAAAACATTACATTATCGTTGTAATTTACAAGTGCCTGTTTTTTTTTTGGTATTTCTATGAATATTTACCATGCGAATATGTTAAAATGAAATGCACAAACCATATGAAATCAAATGTTATAAAATTGCCTTTAAACATCTTGTACATTTTCCGATTTATATGCTTCATTTACTTTTTTACCAGTTTATCTGCTTGTAATTCTGTGTTATCTTTTGTTCAAGTATCAATTTGGCTTATTTGGATATTTACAAAGATCTCAGTTGTCGTTAAAACTCAAACCCTTTTTTTAAGGATTTCTTTTTTTCCTAGGATTAAGTAAGTGTAAATGTTTGGGATGATTGCAAGTGACAGTTGAATTGGAAAGATATTTAGATATTATTTTTACGATTGTTTATTTGCCAAGTAGTTAAAAGGGTTATTTTTTTGTCTTGTTGATTTTTGAAATAGCTTATCTTTTTCGAGTATTAAAAAAAAGGATACTAAACATACATGGGTACGTGTCACATTGGGAACTTTGTATGGAAAAGGCGCGCATCGACGTTTTTTTTAATATAACTCTTGAACGGATAGGAATTTCACGAAATTTTTTACCATTATAAAAACTGGAGACCTTAAGGAACTCACTAATGTGGATTGGACATTTTTCGCATTAGTACCCTACTTGTAAATTTAAGGCAAAGTTGGTTAATTTATTCATATAAAAAAATATAATGAAGGTCAATTATTTAAACAGTTACGGATTTTAAGTGACTATATAACAGCTTACCATTCAATACAACGTGTTTTCTTTCACCCTACACTAAAATAACGTGCAAAATTAACTGTTTTCTATCTATTATCATTTTTGATTTTTTAAACAAAAATAATGCGGAAAAATATCAAACAAAGAAGCAACACACGGTAAATAAGCATTATTTGCAATAATTGTTAAGTTTTTTGGTAAAAAAAAAAAATATTAAAAAACATTACTCTATAATCAGTACTTCCAACTTTTTTGTCTGTCTTATTAGGGATATATTTGGATTTAATCATAAAGATACTAAAAACATCTTGTAGGTTGTTTGTTTTTGAGTTTTCTCTGTTAAAGTTTCTTTTATAATTTTTAAAATGTCTATGTGATCTTTTCAGAGCCTGCTCCGATAATTGCCATAAAAGAAGGCAAATACTTTTTAAATGTTACTTAATTAGTTAAGGATAATTTTAATACCAACGGGCAATTTTTCGTTACAAGCATTAGGTGAAACTCCTTTTGCCTTAAAAAAGTGAGGTAGGGTATCAAAATCAATAATTATTGGAAACCGCGGTTATCTGTTAACAATAAAGATAATTAAAGTAAAATTGAGTAATAAAACGATTAACAGTAAATTGTTTTAAAAAATAATCACTTTAAAATATTTATTTTTCGTTAATAGACTCCACTTTAAACCTCATTTCAGGGCGCAGCTGCAACTGGCTGCACAAGTTTCTACCCCAGGAGTATTAAGTAATACTTCTAGTTTATTGTACAAAAAGAATCGCCATTCCCTTTCGTTCCCCACAAAAGTTGCAATCCAAAATATAAATTGTTTTTTTCTAATTTTTTTAAAAATTCACACATTTTGATGGCTTGTATTTCCTACTTACAAAGAGTAATAATAAAAACCATAAAATGGGTAACAAAGGTACTAGTTATAGCTACAATCTCCACTTAATTTCAGGAAAATCGCATTATTAGAAGTAGTTTTAAAAAATAAAATAAAAAAAGTCTTCATAAAAAAATATTTTTTTTTCAAATTTATGCAAAATGTCCTTACTTTAAATTTATGTCCTGACTAAACTAAGCGATGGATTTTCTTTCTATGAACGGTTTTCTTTCTCCTAGAGTGTCTGCTTAGCGAATACGAGCATTAATTGTAAATAACTAAACATTTGTTTGGCTCTCAAATGCGCATCTAGGATCCAATGTGCGTGTGCGTATAAATTGTCTTAAAATAAGATCTAAAAACCAAGAATATTAAATCTTTATATCCTAAAAAAAAATTTTGAAAAAACATGACAGCTTAATATTTATCATGCGCGGATACAAGGGGGGGGGGAAGGGGGAAATTCCCCCCCCAGACCAAATGTCGAAAAGAAAAAAAAAGGAAAAAAAGAAGAAAAAAAAAAGAAAAAGAGAAAGAGAAAGAAAAGGAAAGAAAAGAAAAAAAAGAAAAAAAGAAAGAAGGAAATTTTCTAAAAAGTTTTCGGAAGGAAAAAAATCGCGAATTCTGAAAATTTTAATAGGGAAAATTTTTAAAGGAAAAAGTGAATTAATCTGAAAATTTTCTGTGGAAAATATCTGCCAATCTTATTATGAATTTTGGCATAAGCAAATTACTTAGAATATGCTTTTTATACCCTACACCACACTGTGGTACAGGGAATAATAAGTTTGTGCTGATGTTTGTAACTACCCGAAATATTAGTCCTAGACCCACTTTAAAGTATACCTATCGACTTAGAATCACTTTTTGAGTCGATTTAGCGATATCCGTCCGTCTGCCTGTCTGTCTGTCTGTCTGTCTGTCTGTCTGTCTGTCTGTCTGTCTGTCTGTCTGTCTGTCTGTCTGTCTGTCTGTCTGTCTGTCTGTCTGTCTGTCTGTCTGTCTGTCTGTCTGTCTGTCTGTCTGTCTGTCTGTCTGTCTGTCTGTCTGTCTGTCTGTCTGTCTGTCTGTCTGTCTGTCTGTCTGTCTGTCTGTCTGTCTGTCTGTCTGTCTGTCTGTCTGTCTGTCTGTCTGTCTGTCTGTCTGTCTGTCTGTCTGTCTGTCTGTCTGTCTGTCTGTCTGTCTGTCTGTCTGTCTGTCTGTCTGTCTGTCTGTCTGTCTGTCTGTCTGTCTGTCTGTCTGTCTGTCTGTCTGTCTGTCTGTCTGTCTGTCTGTCTGTCTGTCTGTCTGTCTGTCTGTCTGTCTGTCTGTCTGTCTGTCTGTCTGTCTGTCTGTCTGTCTGTCTGTCTGTCTGTCTGTCTGTCTGTCTGTCTGTCTGTCTGTCTGTCTGTCTGTCTGTCTGTCTGTCTGTCTGTCTGTCTGTCTGTCTGTCTGTCTGTCTGTCTGTCTGTCTGTCTGTCTGTCTGTCTGTCTGTCTGTCTGTCTGTCTGTCTGTCTGTCTGTCTGTCTGTCTGTCTGTCTGTCTGTCTGTCTGTCTGTCTGTCTGTCTGTCTGTCTGTCTGTCTGTCTGTCTGTCTGTCTGTCTGTCTGTCTGTCTGTCTGTCTGTCTGTCTGTCTGTCTGTCTGTCTGTCTGTCTGTCTGTCTGTCTGTCTGTCTGTCTGTCTGTCTGTCTGTCTGTCTGTCTGTCTGTCTGTCTGTCTGTCTGTCTGTCTGTCTGTCTGTCTGTCTGTCTGTCTGTCTGTCTGTCTGTCTGTCTGTCTGTCTGTCTGTCTGTCTGTCTGTCTGTCTGTCTGTCTGTCTGTCTGTCTGTCTGTCTGTCTGTCTGTCTGTCTGTCTGTCTGTCTGTCTGTCTGTCTGTCTGTCTGTCTGTCTGTCTGTCTGTCTGTCTGTCTGTCTGTCTGTCTGTCTGTCTGTCTGTCTGTCTGTCTGTCTGTCTGTCTGTCTGTCTGTCTGTCTGTCTGTCTGTCTGTCTGTCTGTCTGTCTGTCTGTCTGTCTGTCTGTCTGTCTGTCTGTCTGTCTGTCTGTCTGTCTGTCT